>LOND01000298.1:27587-39508 GCA_014220965.1 Paragonimus kellicotti
TACACTGTGAATACTTCCTCCATGGCGGTGTTGGCTAAACTCAGGTGCCTTAGGAAAAGCTCTCCTGGCCTCGACGGTATACCTCCCAAGGCCTTGTAAGGAGCGGCCGAACAGCTTGCTGGTCCACTTAGCTTACTCTTTACGCAATGCGATTCCCAGGAAACAGTACCAGGCAGCTGGAAACTCGCGAGCATCACATCCGTTTTTAAGTGTGGTGAGCCTAATTGTCCTAGTGATTACAGACCAGTTGCTTTGTTATCAAGCGTCTCAAAATTTTTAGAGTCGATTGTATACGACTCGCTTCACCAGCACCTCACTCTCGTGAGTTTTTCTCCAATGCGCAACACGGATTTCGCAAGGGTCGTTCGTGTACTACAAATCTGCTGATAGCCACCGACCAGTGGACGAAAGCAGTTGATCAGGGAAATGGAATAGACGTAGTATATCTCGACTTTGCTAAGGCATTTGACCGCGTGGACCATGCTGTTTTGATAGGTAAGCTTTCCCTTTATGGGGTGCGAGGCAATCTTCTTCAGTGGCTTCAGTCGTATCTTGCTAACCGTCTGTACAGGGTGCGCGTTAATAGCGTATTCTCTACCTGCAGGCCTAGCCTCAGTGGAGTGCCCCAAGGTTCAATTCTTGGTCCGCTACTATTTTTGATATTTATCAACGATCTTCCACTCTCAATCACTTCCCCGTTATTACTGTTTGCGGACGACGTCAAAATTTGGCGTGCCAACACCACCGATGATTCTGTTATCTTACAGAGACCTTGACATTCTATTCAACTGGTCTCGAGTGAACCGACTCGACTTTAATGCTGGTAAGTGTAAAGTCATGCACATCCACAGCTCTCTAAAAACCACGTATTACCTCGACGGGTACCCGCTTCAGACAGTTCTTATCGAGAAGGACCTAGGAACCACTGTTTCGCACACTCTCTCGAGCTCTGCGAACGCTGAAACAAACGCAAAAAAGGCTAGCAACACCCTGGCGTTATTGAAACGTCTTTTCGGCCAGTTCAACCCCAGTTGTTTTCAGCTTCTATACAACAGTTTCGTTCGACCGCATCTGGAGAATGGAACTGTGATCTGGCCACCACATCTCCAAAAGGACAAGCTGCTCCTGGAGACCGTGCAACGTCGAGCCACTAGGCAGTCGTCTAATAACACTTTGAAACGGTCCCTAGAAGAGCAGCTAACAACCTCTAATGGAAGGTCGTTCCAGTGGTTGATAACCCTGTAAGAGAACTGTTGCCTAAGGAAGGTTCGGGTCGAAGCTTATGGAGCTTTTCATCGAGACCCCCCCCCCGACTGTTATCAACTACTGGGGTAAGGAATTGCTGCTGTTGAAATTCAAGTGAATACAAGTCAAGAATTTCAAGTCGAGACTCGTACGCGACATTTCTCAAGCCCGTGACTAGTTTGGTAGCCGCGCGCTGGACACGCTCAACAGCTAATATGTCTTTCTTCAGGCCGGTATACACGACCTGATTGGCATACTCGAGGAGCGGTCTTATATAAACCCCGTAAAGCGTTTGAAACGCTTTCTTGTCTATGCGGGGGAAAGTGCGCTTAATCATCTAAGAGCGGCAAATCTGTTTTCCTGACACGCCACCTCGTGATAGTACGCGATGGATGAGTTAAACGACAGCCAGATGTCCAGATCTTTCTTCAGGCTGATTTTCGTGATATCTACTGTGTTGGGCGCAATATGGATCTGTTAAGGAGTCCCTTTTTATCCAGAACTGCCTTCTTCCTCGGGAAAAGGATTTTATCCAATGAGAACGAGCGGAAGTATCGTGAACAATCGAGAGATAACCCTCGTTATTCCTTTATCTATTCGGCATTTATTCTGCTGTGCTCATTGGTAACTTAGTGACCTTAAACACTATCTCTGAATCGGTACTAGAGAAGAATGCCGCGTTTGCTGCCTCCACAGTGGACCCGGCCAATGAAGCGAAGAAGGCCACGTTCCGGAGTATCCGCCGTCAACTGGCCGAGCGTGTCCGCGGAATCAAGGACAACTGGTGGATGAAGCAGGGTGAGCGAATGCAGGGCTTCGCAGATCGTCGACAACATATGATTTCTACGATTCCCTCAAGGCGATTTTCAATGCATCTGTCCAGTTCGCTAGAGCATTGGTAGACGCGTACAACGGCTGTTCGTGCACCCAGTCAGAGGCTCAAGCACTTTTGTAAATTACTAGACCACCCTGCTACCATTGATTGTGTGACGGTGAACAGCCCGGAATTTGCTAGAGTTGCAGAGAGCGATTGGTCAACTGCGCAACGGAAGGCTGCAGGCGAAGATGGACTGCCAGGTGAGATCCTGAAGAATGGCGGACCGGCGCTGGAACGTGCACTGCTCCAGCTGGTTCACTCCATCTGGGAGCACGAAGTGATGCCGCAAGAATTTAAGGATGCCCTTGATCGTACCCTTGTTCAAAGGTAAGGGTAGCAAGCAATGCCCTGACAGCTATCGGGGCATAAGTCTGCTGAGCTGCGCAGGCAAGGTGCTTGCCAGAATTCTTCCTGAACCGGCTGAATACGGAAGTCTTGGAGACCAATGTTCCTGAGGAGCAATGCGGATTCCGGGCGAGTCGGAGTATGAGGGACAAGGTGTTTGCCGCTAGACAGCTTCAGGAAAAGTGCTGGGAACGCAACCAGCCCTGTATGCTCTCTTCGTGGACTTTCACCAAGGCCTTTGATTCCGTGAGCCGCGAGGCGTTGTGGACGGTGCTTGGTAAGTTTGGATGTCCAGGTAAGTTCGTCAATTTGATTAGATTGTTGCATCGTTAGCATGAGGGTGAAGATGCAATCGTGTGGATCTACCTCTGGTGATTTTGACATTGTCACTGGCGTGAAGCAGGATTGTGCTTTAGCTCCAGCCCTATTTAGTTTGTATTTGACTACCACGCTAACAGTTGCTTTCTAGGAATCTACGGACGACGGCTTTGAAGTAGAGTACTGGACGGATGGGCGCCTGCTGTATATCCGGCGTCTCGACACTCCAAGCCGACTACATACCTCAACGATGTACATGCTTCTGTTCTCAGATGACAGCGCCTTGTTCGCACGAAATGAAGACGAACTGCAACGATTGACCACGGCTTTCGCGACTACAGCATCCAAGTTTGGATTGGATATTAACACAGCTAAGACATTTTCTTTCAGCCTTATCCGGGCGGAGGTGTTGTTCTTGCAAATGCGCCTGAAATCCGCATCTAATGCTCAAAGTTAGTCCAACAGCTGCGCAGACTTCTACTAGCTGGGTTAGCAATCTGTCCACAGATTTGTGTGCGGATCGCGAATTACGAGCTCGCTTGTCAAAGGCTAATGTTGTTTTCGGACGTTTTAAAGATTTGTTTGGAAGAACCACAGCCCGTGGACGGCCACTAAGCTCAGTGTCTACCGCTCAGTGGTGCTGTCCGAGGATAGCAAAGACACGAGTTGCCAACCTGCGTCATCTGTGGCGTCGAAAAGACGTTCGATTGTCGCTGAAAGGAAGAGTATATAATGCTTGTGTACGTTCTGTTTTGCTCTATGGTTCGGAGACGTGGCCTGTTCGCAAGGAAGATATCAACAAGCTTGCTGTATTTGACCATCGTTGTCTCCGCCAAATTGCCAACATTAAGTGGACTGTCGCCCGTGAAGCAATGCGCCAGTCGCCCGGCAGCTGATTCCCGGAACGCTCGGGATGCGCGGTCTATCGGTCAACTACTCACGTTTGCACAGCCTACGGTGGTTAGGTCACGTACTCCGCATACCAGCTGGGCGTTTACCGTACCGGGCATTATATACTGAGACCACCAACAGTTGGGTGAAACCCACGTAGGTGTCAGGGCAACACACAGTGGTCAGGGAAATATGATGGGATCCTTGACTGAGCCTCCACTGAGAAAGCTGGTAGGTCGTGCGCCTACCTGGATGTTTGGTCTCTTAGTCACTCAGAACCGCTGGTTGGAGACGCTATCCGAGATGGCGATGTATCGCAGTCAATGGCGTACCTAGTTCTTTTGCTTAGACTTCTATTAATTTTCAACCTTCTTAGTAACGTTTTCTTCTAGGATATTCCACGTCACTGTTGAGGTGAGCGGCAGCCCGAGCCACAGTACCTTTTGGTCAGGCTCATGGCTGATATGATGATGATGATGAGTTGTGCTGTCTATACTGCTGCACGGCAGAGAAACTTGGACATTGTGTTAGCGGAAACGTGCGCTATCTGAGAGCGATTCATTTGCAGCGATCTGAGAGCGTTTTAGATTATTCTGTAGCCGTTGCCGACATTGATTCCGACACGACTGAGGTATTGCCGGCAGCGGACATGCAACGAGATGTGGAAACCATGCTAGTGCTGACTCAGCTTCGTTGGCAAGATTACGTCCGACGAATGGGCGATGACCGTATTCCAAACCAGTTGTATGGATAACTGAAATCAGGTAAGCGAACTCATGGTGGTCAAAAGCTGGAGAAGTCAGGATTGATTGTGCAAGTACAAAGCTCTATCACGTATGTAAGGTTGATATTAGGATGCTGAAGACTCGGTGTCGACTCAGGAACCGCCTGGATGGATATATGTTACCAGCACGGATGCCCAAGAGTTCAACGAACATTTATTGCGAGGCCCTAAACGAATGCGCGCGGCACGCAAAGGAAACGTAGGTGCTGTAAGCCGTAGTGACATGACTGTATGGCGTTGCGATATGTGTGGTCGCGAAATGCGCTGCGGCTGTTCGACTGAACAAGAGAACTCGTTTGACAATCAGTGCCAAACACCCGCTTCCTAACCTCCTCGTTGCTTACTCGCTGGTGCCACCCGATACGAGCGATTGAACGCAGACATCGGTGGTCAAATACCTGAAGACGGTTCACGTCCTCTACCCTGAGCGGCCAGGTTTCGCTGCCGTAAAGTAATACAGCCCTCACTGTTGTTTGATATACGCGACCCTTAAGCTTCAGAGAAATACCTCTCTGTCGCCATAGGTGTCTCAGATTAGCGAACACCGCCCTCCACCGACCTCCACACAAAACCAGTTTGCTGTTGACCATGTCAATAAAAACCATAGTCCGTATTGTTTATTTATCAGCGCCTCCAACCTTGCTCATTTTTTTTTACTCTAGGCTTATGGATCCTAGACGTCTGTCAAACTGTGAAAAATTAAGGATCTGTCGCATCTATTTTTTTGGTAAATCTTGCGGTTCCAAATGACTCGTTGGTTTCGCTTCTTACTATGCAGCTGGTTTACCTTGTCTTCCGTTTCTCTGGTGGATCAACGTCTGGTGCTTTTTCCGGGAGCTCAGATCTCCGAACGTGTATAGCGAGCTTCGTTCTGTGCAAAAATGTATAAAAAAAAAATACTGCTTTTAATCATTTTACTCTATAGACGTGATTTTTAGTCTTGTTGGAGCTCTCTTGTGGACAGTTGTATTTTGTGTGTGGTTGATCATTTATTCAACGTGCCGCATTAGCTGGGGTGAGTTTGGGGACCGTATCTCATTCAACATCCCACCTGGGGTCTATTAACTTCGATATCCTAATGGGTGCTTCCGAACGAAACTCTAGCTTCCGTATTTGTGAGGTGTCAGAGTTGTTGGCTGATGAAGCGGATTTAACGGAGCAAATAAAAGTGTATACATCCCCCTCGGGCTTTCAACATCTGTTCATCTCAGCCAAATCAACCATGTGTGTAAGTTATTTCAGTTGTCCCTGAATCTGACTTTCTGACTCAGAGTCAAGCGCTTTATATTGGTAGGTTGGTGGATCGTTTGCTGCATCGCTACCATCTCACGTCGCAGCAGCTGGGTACATCCCAGCCCGGTGAGCTGTGGCTACACGGAATCGGACCGCGAGCCATTGAGCGCACAATTGAATTGGCTCTGCATGTGCAAAATCGTATGTATCCGGGGCATTTAGTCACATCTGTGTGTACGGGCACTTGTTCTGCAATTCGTCAGGTTAGTTTACTTTTTTGTTTAGCGGGTCCAAATTGCACATTGCATGGTCTGGAGCCTTCAGATTTTGTTGACGGAAGTTCTCCCCCAAATCATTGTCACTATCATAGACAGCAATACATCAGTGGTTCTCACTGATGCTTAACTGCCACACAACCATGAAGAAAAACAAACCCTGTACAGAAAGAGAAGAAAAAAGGAGGAGGGAAAGGGACTTGACTTAAAAATAGCCTTGTCTGTATTCAAACATTCAGCATCAAGGTGCCTATACCTTGTTTATAAACTTCATCTTTCTATGCCATAACGTTTTGAAACTCAGTTATGACGCACGTTTCTTCTTTGTCTTCTGGTTGACCCATCCCACTTTTGCCGCACAAATTAAGGTGAGATTCTTCAAGACCAATCAAAGTCTATACGTACTCAGACACTGACTAAAAGCTTGCGCAAAGACCGTGAGCACTACTTGGTCGAACAGTCGAAAGAGATGGAAAGGGCCTTTTTATCTGGAAATTGCAGAAGGCTTTTTTCCCTGATCCGTGGTTGTACTGGTCGTCGAGTCCCGAGCCACAGTACCTTTTGGCCAGGCTCATGGCTAATATGATGATGATGATCAATGGTGCTGTCTATACTGCTGTACGGCAGTGAAACATGGACATTGTATCAGCGGAACGTGCGCTATCTTAGCCGCTTTCATTTGCAATGTCTAAGACGCATCTTGGGTATTCGGTGGTCGGACATGATTCCGAACACTGAGGTATTGCGGCGAGCGGACATGAACGGGATGGAAGCCATGCTGATGCTGAATCAGCTTCGTTGGCTGGGTCACGTCCGTCGGATGGGCGATGACCGTATTCCGAAGCAGCTTCTGTATGGACAACTGAAATCAGGTAAGCGAAATCCTGGTGGTCAAAAGCGGAGATACCAGGATGTTGTGCAGGTAAGTCTTTCACGTTGTAAAATTGATTTCAGATGTTGGGAAGACTTAGCGTTGAACCGGACGGTCTGGAGGAATACGATTCGGACGGAACGTCCAAGAGTTCAACGAGCAGTTATTGCGCGGCCGAGAACGGAAGCGCGCGGTACGCAAAGGAACCATCGGTGCCATAGGTCGTGGTGACATGACTATATGGCGTTGCGATGTGTGCGGCCGTGAATGCGCTGGCCGTTCGGGATTACTAGGTCACCAGCTTACACCGCCGGCGAAAAGACGACGAGTACGTTGGGCTCAGGTAGGTCATATCAGTATATCCATTCTATTTCTGTTAATGATTGCATCGACCAAGACCATGGTCGTTTGGCAACTAATCCGCTCTTTTCAGAAACTTGGGTGTCTGCGGTCTTCTACCCATTCTTATCTTCAGCTTTGTTGGTGTATTGTATGATGAATGGTTTGCCTGTTTTTTCGTAGTCCAATCTGAATTTTGTTTTTCATCCTTATCCTCTCTAGAATGCACTAACATTCACTCGTATACTGAAATGCTTCTTGTATTACATTTTACATATCTTCTCAGTTTAGATCTTGTCATTGTAGTCTCTCTCTGTTTATTTTCCGAGAGATAAGGGTTTCCTTTTCCTGCTAGCCATTCAATTGGCTAACCAGCATTGGCCGGCTGGACACAAAGGCCTCACTCACACACCTACTGGTCTTATTCCTTCGGGTTTACACCGGATACGTGGTGTGTGAGTGGAACCACAAGTGGTGCAGCGCAAGCCACTTGGGTGATGGTTAAAGCGCAGGCGTCCTTTGACTTCGGTCATTGTGACAAACTAATCCTTTTCGGATGCCGCCAGCAATACACACGACCTGATTAGCATACTCAAGGGGATGTCTTGTATAAAACCCGTAAAACGTCTGAAACGTTTTCTTGTCTATGGGGGGAAAGTGCGCTTAATCATTCTAAGGGTGGCAAATCTGCTTTCTTGACACGCCATCTCGTGATGATACGTGGTGGATAGGTTAAACGACAGCCAGATGTCCAGATCTTTCTTCAGATCGATTTTCATGATATCTACTATGCCGAATGCACTATGAATCACGAAAGCATTGCCAGAGTCTCCACCGAGTGACATGTGTGCGCACTTATTGTCATTAGTGGGAGGCTCCAACCGTCTGACCAGCGACAAAAGGCCGGAAATTCACACTCACTTCATCTCCCATCACGATTATGAGAGCTAGAATAAACAACAAAAAACGTAAATGAGAGACAATACGATAAGTGTGTATGTGGAGCATCCGTATAAAAAGTAACGGGTGAAGCCGTTACTACGTCAATGGACTAGAATGGAAGTGAAATTCTGGTGCCCGGTATGTGATTTGGTTCCAAGGTATGAAGATAATGGTATTGAAGGTTGATCCAGCAGAACGTTCCTGGCTTGCCGGCTGCGTTCTATAGAATGACAAAAACGCCTTTGGCTGAGGACGTTGTCTGATATGTCGAAGAATAAAAGACAATTGGCCTCGTTTTGGGAACTTCTTTGCCTTAATCTAATATCTTTCTTTTGTTGTATCTTTCTCCATTCTATACAATCCATCTTTCCTCATATCGTGGTATGTTTCCACTTCATGTAATTTTTTCCCCATGTTGAATGTTTATATCCAATCCCATTGTCGCCATACGTTGATGTCCTATTTTCTATCAACGCATCCAAAATCAGAAGCCCCTCTTCCCACTTCATTACTTTCGGGCTATATTAGTTTTAAAAATGAATAATTGAGGCGTTTGCCGGCCTCCATTTATTTCGTTGTAGTACGTTCGACCTCCATCATCATCATCATCATCATAGACAGCAATACATCAGTGGTTCACACTGATGCTTAACTGCCACACAACCACGAAGAAGAAAAACCTATATAAGGAAGAAAGAAAAAGAGGGGAAGTGGACCTAACTACTAAAAATAGCTACGTCTATATTCAAACATACAACATCAAGGCGCCTACACCTTGCAAACAAACAACCGAGCTGTAAGTGAAAGTAAGGCGTCATCAGCTTTTACGGCTTTCACTGCCCCGCGTCATTAAGTGCACTCACTTCACAGACAACTCGGCCAAACAACGACAACATTCACGCCACTGAGCTCGATTAGCCGAGATGTGTATAAGAGACAGGGACCGTATCTCATTCAACATCCCACCTGGGGTCTATTAACTTCGATATCCTAATGGGTGCTTCCGAACGAAACTCTAGCTTCCGTATTTGTGAGGTGTCAGAGTTGTTGGCTGATGAAGCGGATTTAACGGAGCAAATAAAAGTGTATACATCCCCCTCGGGCTTTCAACATCTGTTCATCTCAGCCAAATCAACCATGTGTGTAAGTTATTTCAGTTGTCCCTGAATCTGACTTTCTGACTCAGAGTCAAGCGCTTTATATTGGTAGGTTGGTGGATCGTTTGCTGCATCGCTACCATCTCACGTCGCAGCAGCTGGGTACATCCCAGCCCGGTGAGCTGTGGCTACACGGAATCGGACCGCGAGCCATTGAGCGCACAATTGAATTGGCTCTGCATGTGCAAAATCGTATGTATCCGGGGCATTTAGTCACATCTGTGTGTACGGGCACTTGTTCTGCAATTCGTCAGGTTAGTTTACTTTTTTGTTTAGCGGGTCCAAATTGCACATTGCATGGTCTGGAGCCTTCAGATTTTGTTGACGGAAGTTCTCCCCCAAATCATTGTCACTATCATAGACAGCAATACATCGGTGGTTCTCACTGATGCCTAACTACCACACAACCATGAAGAAAACCAAACCCTGTACAGAAAGATAAGAAAAAAGGATGAGGGAAAGGGACTTGACTTAAAAATAGCCTTGTCTGTATTACAAACATTTCAGCATAGAGTGCTATACCTGTTTATAACTTCATCTTTCTATGCCATAACGTTTTGAAACTCAGTTATGACGCACGTTTCTTCTTTGTCTTCTGGTTGACCCATCCCACTTTTGCCGCACAAATTAAGGTGAGATTCTTCAAGACCAATCAAAGTCTATACGTACTCAGACACTGACTAAAAGCTTGCGCAAAGACCGTGAGCACTACTTGGTCGAACAGTCGAAAGAGATGGAAAGGGCCTTTTTATCTGGAAATTGTAGAAGGCTTTTTCCCTGATCCGTGGTTGTACTGGTCGTCGAGTCGGTGTAAGTGAGACCATATGTGAAAAAGATGGTTCACTTATCACCAATCAATCGCGTCGACTTGACAGGTGGGCTGAACATTTTGAAGAACAGTTCAGCTGGCCTCAACCAGATTATGTGGACGACGGGACCCGAATGGTCAGTTATTGCATTCCAGACGGCCCTCCGTCGGAAGCAGAAGTGGTCCTAGAGCTCAAATTATTGAAGCGTAACAAGGCTCCTGGACCAGACCTCATCCCTCCTCTGTTCAAGGATGGCGGGGAAAGGTTGATATCAGAACTGACTAAACTCCTCCAGACGATTTGGGAGACTGAAGAGGTACCTCGCGATTGGTGCTTGTCAACAGTAATTCCCGTTTTCAAAAAGGGGTCCCGAAGTCTATGTGACAACCACAGAGCATCAGTTTGGTATCTGTTGCTTCCAAGTTACTCACTGGCCTCATTTTACGTCGGCTCACTAAACCCAGAGAAAGCAGATACGTGAAGAACAGGCAGGATTCCGATCCGGTCGAGGGTGCGTTGACCACATTTTTACCTTGCGACGGATCTTGGAACATCGGCACTCTTATAGGCAGCCGACGGTCTTGGTCTTTTTGGACCTGAAGGCTGCTTTCGATTCAGTTGCTCGTAACGTTCTCTGGAACTGTCTTCTTCGCAAGGGAGTACCAGGGAAATACGTGAATCTGTTGAGATCACTGTATGCTCACTCTGCAAGCAGGGTGAGGTTTATGGGACAGCTGTCTCGGGAGTTCATCACTTCTAGTGGTGTTCGTCAAGGGTGTCCGATTTCCCCTTTCCTGTTCAATTTTGTCATGGACGACATTTGGAGGGTGCGCTTGAGGAGTCCAGTGAACTTGGTGTTGAGCTTCTTCCTGGAGTACGCGGACGACATTGTCTTACTTAGCCCCTCTGCCGAAGACATGCAGACCATGCTGAACAAGGTGAGTGACCGGGCTGGTTTGTATGGAATGCGCTTCGCATCTTCAAAGTGCAAAGTGTTACTTCAAGACTGGGACATTTCCACTTCCTACTTTCTTCATTGCAGGTAATCCGCTTGAGACTGTGGACAGTTTCACATACTTGGGTAGCACTATCTCGTCAGCTTGTAATATTGCTGATGAGATATCAACGAGGATAGCAAAGGCACGAGTTGCCTTTGCCAACCTGCGTCATCTGTGGCGTCGAAAAGACGTTCGATTGTCGCTGAAAGGAAGTATATAATGCTTGTGTACGTTCTGTTTTGCTCTATGGTTCGGAAACGTGGCCTGTTCGCAAGGAAGATATCAACAAGCTTGCTGTATTTGACCATCGTTGTCTCCGCCAAATAGCCCACATTAAGTGGACTGATCGCGTGAGCAATGCGGCAGTTCGCCGGCGCGTATTCCGGAACGCTCGGGATGCGCGATCGATCGGTCAACTACTCACGTTGCACAGCCTGCGATGGTTAGGTCACGTACTCCGCATGCCAGCTGAGCGTTTACCGTACCGGGCATTATATACTGAGACCACCAACAGTTGGGTGAAACCACGTGGTGGTCAAGCGACAACGTGGTCACGAAATATGAGAACCCTGACTGCTCCACTGAGTAAAGTGGGTAGGTGTCGCCTGCCTGGATGGGGTCCTCGTGATCACTCAAACCGCTGGTTGGAGACGCTATCCGAGATGGCGGTGTGTCGCAGTTCTTTTGCTTAGACTTCTATTAATTTTCAACCTTCTTAGTAACGTTTTCTTCTAGGATATTCCACGTCACTGTTGAGGTGAGCGGCAGCCCGAGCCACAGTACCTTTTGGTCAGGCTCATGGCTGATGTGATGATGATACTCAAACGCGGCAAGTGT
>LOND01000298.1:44234-55351 GCA_014220965.1 Paragonimus kellicotti
CCCAGCACGGAGGGATGGCCTCCGTCGTCCACACAAGTTGAAACAACTGAGTCAATGCCTCTACTAACGCCTCTCCACCTTCTTTGAAAAGTGCCGGCACGAGATCATCTGGGCCAGCAGCCCTATTACGATTGAGAGCCGAAAGGCAATTGCGAACCTCAGTCTCAGTGGGTGGTTCCAAATCTACCGACCAGGATGCTACACTACAAGTTTGTGGCGGCAACACAGTAGAAGCAGGAGGCCAACTAAATTGACCCTCAAAGTGTTCCGCCCAACGCTCTAACCTTCTGGACTTATTATAGATTAGTGTGCCATCTGTCTCGCTGATAGCTTCACTGACAGACGGTCGCCTGGGACCAGTGGCACGGATAAGCTTGAAGAGTGTTGCCGGTGTTCCTGAAGCAAAAGTGGTTTCCATTTCCTTAACTTTCTCCATTAACCAAGCCTCACGATCAGCCTTTAGGCTACGTTTCAGTTTCCTACGGATCTCTCCTAAACGTACCATACAGACTGTAAGAAGGAATGTTCCGGGATCCAATATTTGTTCAATCGACGAACGGAGACCATCCCTCCGTGCTGGGGTCACTCGATAATAGTTCCCATATTTAAGAAAGGAGCCCGGGGCTCTTGCGAAAACCATAGAGGGATTAGTTTGACCCCAGTCATTTCAAGGGTTCTGGCATCCATTATACTTCGTCGACTCACTGCAGTTCGGGAAGTAAACATTAGGGAAGAACAGGCAGGGTTTCGCCCTGGGCGGGGTTGTATAGATCACATTTTTACCCTTCGCCAAATTCTGGAGCAGCGTCATGTGTACCGCCGGCCAACAATCGCCGTATTTCTCGACTATAAAGGTGCGTTCGATTCGGTGGATCGATCTACACTTTTAGAGTCGCTTAAACGCAGGGGTGTACCGACCAAGTATGTGAACATACTGTCGGCGCTTTATTCCCATACTTCAGCTCAGGTTAGGGTTTACGGTGAACTGTCTGACAGTTTCAGCACCAGGAGCGGCGTACGTCAAGGCTGTCCCCTTTCACCATTTTTGTTCAATTTGTCATAGACGAAATAATGGAGGACTGTCTGCGGCACTCACAAGATGCCGGCGTGGACCTCCTACCTGGTGAAAGACTGACTGATCTTGATTATGCTGACGACAAGGTGTTGCTGTCTGACAACTTTCAAGCAGCACAAACAATGTTAAACGCTATTTCGCGTTCTGCTAAATACTTCGGAATGCGCTTTGCAGCCTCAAAATGCAAAGTGCTTCTGCAAGATTGCTGTGATTACGTAGATTTAATGTTAGATAATGAAGTTATGGAGGTTGTTGACCGGTTTGTGTACTTGGGAAGCTGCATCAGCGGCGATGTGGAGATGTAGGGAATGAAATGGAAGCGCGTCTCTCTAATGCTAGGGCGGTATTCGCCGATCTGGAGTACATCTGGCGGCAGAGGTATCTCTCTGAGCCTTATAGGTCGCCTATATTAGATGACAGTGATAGTTGTATTACTTTACGGCAGCGAAACCTGGCCACTCAGGATAGAGGACGTGAACCGTCTTCAGGTATTTGACCACCGATGTCTGCGTTCGATCGCTCGTATCGGGTGGCACCAGCGAGTAAGCAACGAGGAGGTTAGGAAGCGGGTGTTTGGCACTGATTGTCAAACGAGTTCTTTTGTTCAGTCGCTACATTTGCACAGACTTAGATGGTTAGGTCATGTACTAAGGATGCCAGCTAGTCGTCTGTCCACATCGAGCACTCTGCTGACGCTGCGGCCGATTGGTGTAAGGTGCGAGATGGACAGATGATGACCTGGCGTAGACAAATGAAATCGTTTACGAAGGGGTTGGCCACTGTAGGTCGGGTTCGTCTCCCGGGCTGGGGCCCTCGCGACTCACAGAGTCGGTGGCTTGAGACGTTAGGTGAGATGGCGGCTAATCGAGCTCAGTGGCGTGAATGTTGTCGTTGTTTGGCCGAGTTGTCTGTGAAGTGAGTGCACTTAATGACGCGGGGCAGTGAAAGCCGTAAGGAAGCTGTCTTGCTGATGACGCCTTACTTTCACTTACAGCTCGGTTGTTTGTTTGCAAGGTGTAGGCACCTTGATGTTGAATGTTGAATATAGACGTAGTCATTTTTAGTAGTTAGGTTCCTTCCACTCCCTTTCTCTATTCTTCTCTCTTTACAGGATTTGCTTTTTTTCATGGTCGTGTGGCAGTTGCGTATCAGTGAAGGTCACTGATGTATTGCCGTATGTGATGATATTGTTGGGAGACTATCTATCAACCACATGGCTGTGAATTTGTTGCTCGATTGTCGTGACTGCAATCGACGTTATTCTTATCTGCGATCTTCCACAGGCATCTTAAGATATTCATTTCGGATTGCAGGGATCAGTCTAGTATGACCTTCGATGCGAAAGTGTAAGACGCTACACGGACGTCAGGAGCGTGTGTTCGATATTATCCTGGTTGATGTGTTGTTGGAAATGATCAGGTACTTCCTATAACTGGACATTATTATTATTATTATTATCATAACAGCCGTGAGCCTGACCAAAAGGTACTGTGGCTCGGGCTGCCGCTCACCTCAACAGTGACGTGGAATATCCTAGAAGAAAACGTTACTAAGAAGGTTGAAAATTAATAGAAGTCTAAGCGGAAGAACTAGAAATGGTATGGATGCAGGTACGCCATTGACTGCGACACACCGCCATCTCGGATAGCGTCTCTAACCAGCGGTTTGAGTGATCACGAGGACCCCATCCAGGCAGGCGACACCTACCCACTTTACTCAGTGGAGCAGTCAGGGTCTTCATATTTCGTGACCACGTTGTGGTTTCACCCAACTGTTGGTGGTCTCAATATATGCTGGCATACGGAGTACGTGACCTAACCATCGCAGGCTGTGCAACGTGAGTAGTTGACCAATTGATCGCGCATCCCGAGCGTTCCGGAATACGCGCCGGCGAACTGCCGCATTGCTCACGCGATCAGTCCACTTAATGTGGGCTAATTGGCGGAGACAACGATGGTCAAATACAGCAAGCTTGTTGATATCTTCCTTGCGAACAGGCCACGTCTCCGAACCATAGAGCAAAACAGAACGCACACAAGCATTATATACTCTTCCTTTCAGCGACAATCGAACGTCTTTTCGACGCCACAGATGACGCAGGTTGGCAAAGGCAACTCGTGCCTTTGCTATCCTCGTTGATATCTCATCAGCAATATTACAAGCTGACGAGATAGTGCTACCCAAGTAGTGAAACTGTCCACAGTCTCAAGCGGATTACCTGCAATAAGAAAGTAGGAGTGGAAATGCCCCAGTCTTGAAGTAACACTTTGCACTTTGAAGGTGCGAAGCGCATTCCATACAAACCAGCCCGGTCACTCACCTTGTTCAGCATGGTCTGCATGTCTTCGGCAGAGGGGCTAAGTAAGACTGTCATCCGCATACTCCAGATCGGTCAACCGAGCGCCAGGAAGAAGCTCAACACCAAGTTCACTGGACTCCTCAAGTGCACCCTCCAAAATGTCGTCCATGACAAAATTGACTAAGAAGGAGGAATCGGACATCCTCGACGAACACCACTAGAATGATGAACTCCCGAGACAGCTGTCCATAAACCCTCACCCTGCTTGCAGAGTGAGCATACAGTGATCTCAACAGATTCACGTATTTCCCTGGTACTCCCTTGCGAAGAAGACAGTTCCAGAGAACGTTACGAGCAACTGAATCGAAAGCAGCCTTCAGGTCCAAAAAGACCACGACCGTCGGCTGCCTATAAGAGTGCCGATGTTCCAAGATCCGTCGCAAGGTAAAAATGTGATCAACGCATCCTCGACCGGATCGGAATCTTGCCTATTCTTCACGCATCTGTCTTCCTCTGAACTTAGTGGGTCGGCGTAAAACGAGGCCAGTGAGTGACTTGCAGCAACAGACATTAGAGCACTAGCATGTAGTCTCTTGGCCTAGCTCGTCGCGTATCTTGTCACATAGATTTCGGGCTCTCTCTTTAGAAACGAAAATTGCTGTTAATAGGCACCAATCACGAGGTATCTTTTAAGTTTCCGAAATTGTCTGGAGGAATTCCGTCAGTTTCAATATCAACCTCTTCCCACCATCCTTGAAAAGAGGAAGATATAGAAGATCTGATCCAGGAGTCTTGTTACGCCTTCAATAACTTTGAACTCCACGGCCACTTCTGCCTTCCGACGGAGGGCCGTCTGGAACGCAATAACTGACCATTCGGGTGCTGTCGTCCACACAAAGATGGCTGTGAAATGATATATTTAATCGGAAATCTACTGCGTTCGTGCGAGAGCCGCTTGCTGACCTATCTGTTTTAGCGTGCGAACGTTGAAGGCACCTATATTAATTCGCGTTCTAGGTCTAAGCAAGGGACGAGGGAGGCCTGAAGCTGAAAGGCAAGAGACGGAACTTACCGGCTCAGTGTTACTACAGTTAGCTACATCTGTTGTGGGACCTGTAGAGTAATTATCAGAAATGGAGGTCGGGAGGGGCCTGAGAGCTAAATTTGATAGGACAGTGGGGAGGGGTCAGCAGTAGCATGTTTTCGCCTATCCACCCTGCTGTATGCAGCAGATAGGGCGACCCGGTTTATACTGCGAGACGGCCGATGCAGTATGGATTTATTGTTGTGAATATTCATGGTTGTGTGTGGGCTGAGATACTGCCAGGACGCCCAGACCTAGACAGGAGAACGATTAGGGTTCTCAACCAAAGCCTTTGGCTCAAAAGCCTGTACCGCAAGGCAGCGGTTGGGTGGCAATGTACCAGAACTGGTACTTTTTCCGGAAAAAGATGCCAACCTTCTTCCAACCCCCAACCTGGAGGACCAGGAGACTGGTTTGTCAGACCTCTACCCATTGGCCTGCCTGGTATGAGTGACTCTATCGGTGTGGTGATCACACCGTCCAGTTTAGCCCAATAGGTCATCGAGATGCGCAAGCCGTCACACCACGTCAAGGTCCAGTCTCGTTGTGACGGATAATACCGACGAATACGACGGGAAGCCTGAAGTAGTGACGAGTGTTCCAATGCTGTATATGTGTGACTCTACCTATTGTAGCACCGCTTGGTTAACGTTTAATGTTAGCGGACGTACCGAGGTCGCTTGGTTTTCTGCTAGGTATGTGAATTGTACTTCGTATCCACAACTAGACAGTTCTCAAATCGTCTTTATCATTCAGGTGCCGCACGTTTGGTAATAACCGGTGTGGCTGATCACTTCTCTTCCAAAAGATATAAACACATAGTGCTTTTTCCATTAACAGTTGACATGCACTTTCAAATGCTTTGTGGGATAGTTTACGGCTTGCATTGTTTGGTCTTGTGTATCTGGTGACAAGTTAGATGCACGCTCATATCCTAATGAAATGTCATTCAGTGTTATTTGCAAATCAGTATGCCGGTCGTGAGATGGTGTTTTCCAATCGTATGTCAAATCAACAGTATCGAGGTCCCAACTGCTTTGCCGAGTTTACACTTTGGCGACATGATCCGCTTACCTGTCGAGTCGTTTGTCATTGGTGTTTATTCGATTCATACGTTTTATTACTTGACCATTCTTTACGACTGTTCTGAGCTATTTCGCTGATTATCGGTTCGATCGACTTTCCGATTTATTCCTTCATCGCAATATTTCCTTTCAGATAATTGCCGCTATCGCGCCTGGATATAATTCGATTACTGAAAAAGAGCAGCTGAAATCAGCCATTCACATTTGTTTGCGTCTACTTCCCACACGTGGTTGATTATTTCCCCCGAACTACCCGCAGTTGCCCACTGCACGTCCACGATGCCCACTTCACCCAACCGAACTCGACTTATCGATTTAAATTGCCTTACCTATCTGCGCAGCTTTGTGGGAACAAACTGAGGATTTTTTTTATATACTTCCTGCTTGGTAGAAATATTCAGTGATCGAAATACAATCAGGACTACAAATGTGTATCCTTCTTCGTTTATATAATTGTGGCTTCGCGAACTGAACAACGGAGCCTTCACGTTAATGTATATGTCCCCGATCAAAATAGTAGGAGAGTTTTCTCCTTTGCTGCCCTGATCAACCGAACTCGAAAACGCTCACGCATTCCTCCTAAATTATTGGTTCCGTTCGAACCTCGGCTTTTTTTAACTAGTGTGGGGGGGGCACGTGCTTTTTTCATGCACAAGCTGATAACTGCAAAGTCATTGTTGGTGCGTCATCTTGGTTAATTATAAAATAAACAAGGTGAACGGTTTGAGGATCCTATTTGTCTAGCTGAAGCAAGGTCACCTTCGTTTTGACTCAATGACAGTTCAACCTTTTTCTCACCATAGTTACCTTCCCTGGAGGGTTATATAAAGTTGTTCGTGGTCAATGGGTGAAGTCCTTGTTGGTCAACTAACGGACTGACATACATACTGCTTGTTATTACCTCGCTATGCTGCTCATTTGTAGCAAGCACATATTTTGTGATGAATCGAGTGGTTGTGTGAGTGTGATGTAATGTAATTATCAGTGACATTACAGTATCACCATCTGATGTGGAAAAACGGACATACACCATCAGGAAGGCAAAACGACATACATTGCGTGATGCACGCATTTTGTTTACTCTCATCGGTAGATTACATAAAACGTTCAATTATGCTGGTTCGGGGCATGGCGCCAAAACAACAAAACGAACGACCATCACGTAGGTAGGTATCAGGTTGGGGTAAACAGTTTCAGGGGATCCTGTTCGGACTTTAGGCGGTTGCTCGTGCATAATTTCTTTGCTCGGTGAAAAGCGTTTTGTACTAAACTACGTGTATGAGCCATTGGCAAAATTGGGGAGAATTGTAAATACTGTCGACTGTGACTTTCTGATAAACGCATCGACTGAGTGTACAGTCTGAGCTTCTAAAAATTAGCCCGTAGGAAAAAATACGAGTTATCTAAGTCTTCTCAAATGACAGGGTTTTGAATAGATGGAATTAGGTAGGTGTAAAAGTTATGAACTGGTCACAGTCGGTAACTATCAGCTTCACCGACTTAATGCTTCCAGAGCAACGAACGATCAGTGCACTCAGGCAGCTCATCTTTGATTATTCCAGGGGAAATATCAGCTAATGTGCAATTCGACGGACTCCACATTGCTACACCGTCAACTTGCTTGCAAGCACGAACTGGAACCGAATACTTTCCGTGCACATAAGAATCAGTTATTTAAGGTAACCGGCGGAAACAGATTCAGAAGTATTACGAAACGAAATGAGGTTACATTTATGTATCAGCCATTGTTTCCTTGTGTGTGTCCTGGTGGCTGTCTCGTGCTATTTTGGTGCGATGGTTAAACTTGCGTGCTGCACTGATCTTGAGGACTGTGCTCACTGAGTATTTGATCCTTTCAGTTACAATTATCAGGCAGACCAGTAATGAGCAGATAGACAAAAATCAGTCACACTCATAGGGTTATGCGTCACACTGCTGATTCAGATACTAAGACAAAATATACTGTGAGTATACAACAGAACTATCTGGCACTTTCATCACTATCATCTTTTAGATAAGGAAAAAGGTGGTTTGGAAAGACTCTCATACAGAGAGTACTCTCACCGTCCAACCGTGACCGCCAGTGTATTATTCAGTACGGTTGAAAAACTTTTCAAAAATTTGGTGTAACACTGAATACACCTACCGCATGCATCAGTAATCGGAGTCAGAAATCTATATCTTGTTCACTGCGCTTCCGGACTGAGCTAGTCCTGCACTGCCAAATGAGTCGGACTTTTGAGCCGTTTGCTCCGAGTATGGTTACCCGAAGAAGATCCTATTGCCTAGCAGGGGAGGCTTTTAAGTCGGAGGCCCTGAGCAGGGCTCCTCAAACCAACTGCTTTTCATGACACAAACAACCGCAACGTATTCGGAGTTTTTCCTATAGAACAGTTCATTCATTTTCGACCTTTTCTCTCTTATTGAAGCTAGGACAACTAGTATGCATTGACGCCTTTGATGTCTGCATGAAAGTAAGTCATATAAAGTTGCAAACGTGCCATACAGTCTTCCGTCACAATAATACAAAGTGGATCTCCGTTTTCCCGCCCATATAATTCGACTTCAAGTATTTCCACGCTACATACGACATCTTATTGCCTTCCATTCTTGTTTGCCTGCTCCTACCCGTCGGAAAGGTACATGGATAGAGTCACTAAGCTCACCGAAAGTGTGATCAGAAGCAAATGGTTTCTATTGGGTTATCCTCTGAAGGTGGCCGTACTCTCTGCTAGCAGTGTTGTAGACGGACCACTTTCACGCGAACGTTTAAAACATACCTGCCTCTCTAGTAGTGTTACCCACTACATGTGCTAACGATTTCTCGCACTTGATGGCGTTTTGTTACCATCGCCGTTGCACATAGAAGTGCACCGGAACACGTCTCACTAAGTATCGACTGCGTCGGTGTTAAAGGATGCTATCGTGTATGGAACAAATCATTTTATGATTACGTGAAGGCCTGACTGATCGACTGACTACGTTTACCCGTTTTTCTTTGGTCGGTGAATTTTGGTGGAGGGGTTTTTGATGTGTTATCGAAACTGTCCTCTGCGATGTCCTGTTTGATTTGCTAAGGCAGGTTGGGCATTCAGACAACACTGTGCTTGCTGGTGGTACGAACGTGCCTCTTAACTTGAAAGAGAAGTGGCTAACTAGGGTGTCCGAGCACGACGCACTGCAAATGGTGATCACCTGTTACGAATCTGCACATCTCACAAATTCCGTGTTTTGAGTGGCGTATTTTAGTTCAAATGATGGCGAGGCGTCACGTGGAGACCGATCTCTAGTACCTACGGCTACGGTTCAAGGCTGGAAATGGTGATGTTGGGGATCACCTTATGCAACTCAGCCATGGACACAAACTGACCATATCACCGTTAGCTGCCGGTGATACCATTCGGCTATGGATTAGCGTTCATTTTAGAGTAACCGGCTTGATTGAGACCATGCCGTTGTATGTGTCCGCCTTGTTCTACCGTTAGCTCATCAGCAGCTGATCCCCCACTCAACGATGAAATTGTCCTTTGAAACTTAAGCGACGAGGACTACGTTCACGAGAAATTATTGACAGCTGAACTTTCCAGATCAAAATAATGGTTATTCCAACGAACACTTCGGAAATTTTAACTATGCGAACCAGTCAGGAAAGATCCGTTCTAAATGGGAACTGCAGATACAGCGAAGTAGATTTTCCCAGAATCGGCAACTTATGGACACATGTTAGCTTACCCCATCGACTGCGTCCAAAAGAGACCTGTATGAAGGAAAACCTACCCTTATGAAGGAAGTGCGCAAGGATCTCGTGGATTAATTGGCTGAACGGGCTAACGAGATGGGAGTGGGTTTTTTAACGTGGAATAATCCGGTGTTATTTTCCTTCGCTGGAAGTTTCGTTGTTCCCTATACGGTGTTGGCCTGACTAACTATCGTCCCACAAGTGTGTACGCGGATACAAAGTCCGAAGTCCAAACCAAAGATGTCACCAAAAACAGTTGTCCTAACCAAGTAGTGTTAGCGAATGGCCTCAACACATCGCTGTAACCACAGACTAGGTGGCTTAAAGATGTGGGCGCTTTTTAGGTCCAATCCTCCGGCTCCATCGTCCCAGTGTTTTGGCCACCACATCCCACGATCGCTAACACCTGGCTGTTGATCGCAGCTGTCGCATTCCCATAGACTTTCCAGTCGGCCCCTTTCGAAAAGAAGCACTAGACTCGAGTTTCGCTCTCATTAGAGCTCGTCAGTAGTGCATATCCTTGCCACTGCCGGGACTAGAACTCCGGCCACGCTTTCATGAGGCAACCGTGTTGACCACTGCGCCATTGACCTCACATTAGGCACGACCGAATTATCATATGTGAACGCTCAACCACTTTCGCTTGTGAGTAATGATCAGGTTGCCCGATCGTCTCGAGAGGAGACACAGTTACTGTCTGTTAACTCCAATCGATAACCCCGCGATTAGGACTTCCTAACAGGTCAAAATCTCCGAAACTCGAGTCTAGTGCTTCTTTTCGAAAGGGGCCGACTGGAAAGTCTATGGGAATGCGACAGCTGCGATCAATTGTGGGTGATGTTCAACTTGAAATTAACCAAATCCCCGACTACTCATCAGTAATGTCTCTATGATCGTCTCAACGTTTGAAAGGCAACATGGGGTTGGAAACTAACATACACCGATGGGTGCAAATGGACAAAATAAAAATACAATAGTTTCTCAACGAGTTGCGCAATCGCGATGATTCTTTCACCAAACTTTGGATAATAAAAAGCTGCATTCGTAAACGACACAGATTTACAAATTACTAGAAGACTGATAAAAATTAACTATGTCCCCATGGAACCTGAAGCACGTCATGCTGTTTTTAGGTTTACCTCATCAGTTGTGAACTCTGACATTACGCTTTACAGCCACGTTACCCAAACGACAAACGTAGTATGGCATTTCTCAGTTTTGTGATCTTGTTATTGAGTCGTGTCGTTCCACTTCCTGTCAGCATGTCTTATTTGACCATTCTGTCCATTTATAGGTGCCGTGATGAAGGCAGTTTGCCGCGTTATCCAAATCGGCATGGACAGCTCGTTCAAAATGCTGTCCAGATTGAGGTGCGTTTGTTCTCTGGAAACCTGCGTTGTCTTGAAAAATGCCGTGCGCAAATTGGACTGAACTAGCTGTCATGCTGAAACGAGATCACAAGGGTAGACTGCGACTAAGAGGACAATGGGTCATTTTTGAGAGAACAACTACCGATATTGGGACCTTTTTGAACTCTACAGACGAACCATACACAGCGTGTATACATTACCGGATACCGTTACCTAGAACTGACTACATCTTGTATGCTTGTCAGTGCCGTTTAAAACACTAAATGAGATCACTTTTGCATTTCGTGTAGTGACTATTCGGTCCTATAAATGGACAGAATGATCAAATAAGAAATGCTGACAGGAGGTGGAACGACACGACTCAATAACAAGATCACAAAACTGGGAAATGCCATACTACGTTTGTCGTTTGGATAACGTGGCTGTAAAGCGTAATGTCAGAGTTCACAACTGATGAGGTAAACC
>LOND01000298.1:78552-92229 GCA_014220965.1 Paragonimus kellicotti
TTGCCCGTTGCTTTCTGGAGCACTAAGGGTTGATCTATTAGACATGAAACAGGGAATAAAAATGAACAATGTCTCAATCAAAATTTATTCACTATAACTGCTCTCTGACGAATGCATGATCTTGAACGTCTTCGCTGCTTCTTGCAATACCCTGTCAAAAATGAATGTTTTTGTTTTCTAATCAGGCAGGCATTTAACCATTTTTTCTATGGAACTAATGACAGTAACTTCAGTTTGAATGTTACAACTTTCTTGTATCACACTTTCCTGATCCCCCGATCCACTTACAAAGATAGCCTTTTCCGGTGGTTTTACTGCTGACCTCCTGGATCTCCATCCTTTGTTTTACCATATGGTTAGGAGTTTCTGCTCTAAAGTCAAGTAGCTTCTTTGGCAAGTAGTCGCCCTTCGGTTAGTAGTCTCCTTGCTTTGAAAACATGAACGGTATTGGTGGAACGAGAAACTCAAATTGATGAGACAATATAGTAGGATGAATGCTTCAGGTTGTTGTAGAGACAAAGCGGTGTACCGAAATACACGGTAATCGTGGAACAAACAGACACACTATAGGAGACTAATTTCCGTACACTGCGTCCAAGCCCCTGAGATGGTTGGCGTCCATATGCCATCTCGTACTAGTACGCACAATCCGTTCTACATTTTTGAAGATGTTCAGGGTTTGTTTCAAGTTGCGCAATTGTGTCGTAGTTTCCATCGTACGGAAGTAGGCCAAATTTCCGTTGTAAAGATGGAGCGACCTCAGTTATCAACGGAAAATAGTAAATGAACCAAGGAAGTATCTGTTGAACTGAGGGTACTCGTTATATAAGAGACTACCATATATACATGTGCCCTTAGTATACGTGGATGAGCAAAGAAAATGTTTGCTTCGCTCTGGCTAGGCGAGTTTAACCGTCGGTGTTCGTTTTTTTTACCGATGAAATGTAACTACGTACCTTTTTGAATACATGATCTTAGCATTGCTTTCTTCCTACTATCTAATTAATCGTTTTCGATTGTACGTTTCTCGTATTCGGCTCCGTGGCAGATAAAATGGAGGCCTATACCACAATTTCTAAACGAACAGTAGGCTGCGGTCACAACGCCCATGATCAAATGACAAACGGGCTCTTCGTCTAAGCACCTGCGACCCGCAATCTGCGTTCACTCGCCAAAAAGCACAGTGCGGTTGCCAACTCGCAATGAATTCATTCTCAGCGCGTTAACATGACCTAATCAACTGAGCTTTGCTCGACCGATTTGTTTTCGTTCCTCATCAATTTAATCGATCTATCAGACCAGCCCAAGTGAAGCCGGCGTTCCGCGTTAGTAAGATCCAGCAAAATACCGTTAACTGGTCCTCGTGTTCGTCCCGCTTGATTCGTGGTTCGCAGCAAGGGATTTAAGGGCAAATTGTGGCTGATTAGTTTCAATGTTGTAAACAGTACTGCTTCAGCACTGAGTCCTACAGCTTCTTTGTGATCCTCGGTTGCCAACCGATTGTTCTTGTGCACGGTGTAGACATCCTGATCAATTAAGTCTCATCCCACTCCCTTTCATCTGTAAATGAGCATCGACTTCGGGATCAGGTCTGTTTGTTGTGCACATGCACCACGATGCCTAGATCAATTAGGTGTGCCAAACGTACAAATAGTCTAGTTTGTAAATAGCTTTTTATGCGCTCAGGACTTCCAAAGATGGAACACAAGTAATCCCTTTTCTATTTTCGTATGTCACCTGCTTGCTAACCTTAACAACTGTTCATTAATTTTCTAGTTAGTTTCCACCTAGTGGAACTTGTGATGATAATCTATGGATAATTTGACAGTCGGCATTGATTTACGTACCTGTGATCAGTCTATTCTGAGAAAGAAGCTGTGTGTGAACTGCCAGCAGGAACGGTCATTTCCAGCGAGTCTGTGACATCGGCGGTAGACTGTGGATTGTCGCTCACTACAACGGCTGCTGGCTATGCTCGTCGTCATTGTTCCTGCAGTAAATGTTCTTCCGTTAACAACTTCAAGCACTGGAAACACAGATGGTTGCCGCCCGTTCCCGTCATGTCTGAATATAGGGGGCAAATATCTGTTTTCACTTGATTGGGTATCATCATCATCAGTCGATTCAATGCCAACCGCGGAGAATACGAACGGTACGTACCTGTACTACGTATCAGAGTGGCAAGTTAGGTCCATTTATCCCCTAGGACCACGACGTTCACGTTCAAGTGACGGCTGGAAAAAGTTATATTTTCTTTCATCCTGACATGGTATTTACGAGAGTGGGGATTCGATTCCTCAAACGTAGTTGAGCTAGAATCTGGAACATAACGTAAGGGGAACAGATTGTACTCATTGAGATCAACATTATCTGCGTATGTTCTTGGAAGACGTCTTACAGGTCATTATTCATTCAGATTTGAAGTCGTGGTTCGCAAATGTGCTGTGCCTCGGCTGTTCTGCGTGTTCATTTCCTAGACACAATGGTCCGACGAAGTACAGGTAATATAACGGCTCACAGTGGCATTATTGTAGTTTGGGAGTGGAACATTGAAACACACATTATAAACACATTTATCGAGCATCCTCAGTTTTCACTTACAACCTGACTAGTGGGATTCGTTATCCATACTGGGTTTTAAAAATAAATCAAATATCAAACTTTCCCATAACTGTAATCGTCTATGACCGGTGACATATCCTTTGCGTGCATAGAGTAAATGATTTCATCACTTAGGTTGGTGTGCTCTGGACTGGGAGGCCAATAGGCATGCGGTCACCACGACGTTGGATCAGCTGATCGAATATATTTGAGAAGTGAACCGTGGTTCAGGTACCGTGGCTCGCGAGTCCGTCATCTATTCTAGCTATTCCATGGCCGGCTCTTCGACGCGAAGTCAAAACGGTAATGCGTTATTGTCACAGCTATTCGCCACCTACCATCTCATTCAACAACAAACCGATTATGTCTATTGAAAGTGCTCCTACCTTGCATGATTGGTGCGGTCGAAGCACGGAGTAAAATAACCGGGAAGGATGCAACAAGCACGGACACAAGAACGACATTAGGTGACGGCTTTAACAGGCTATACTAGATTAAGCTAGCATGCCAATCCTGATAATAAAGATTCAAAGTATTGATCTAACCTCTTTCCGTTAACTATCGTTGATACATCGTTGTTTGGTAGTGGGTGCTCAAACTGTCTTGGATAAGAGTTCCAAGCGATTGAAATGTTCTTCCACCTGAGGAAAACGCCTCCACTAAGGAAGCAGTTTGGTGCTCCGCGGAAAATGTTTCTTGCTGCGGGGCGTACTATATTACGCCTGGTTTACTGAATCCCATGCCCGCGTTCATCTTTGGCTTGGTGAGTTGTAAGCATATCAGTTCAATGAATGAAATAGGCAATCAGGTGATACTGTTGTTCGGATACGAGCGGATAAATAATGTGCATGTATGGGGCACGGTATCTACCTCCTAGTTCAGCTCAACTGCATTTAACAATCCGGCAATGTTGTCAGCCTTTCGTGGTCTCTGTAAGGATAGTCATTACTTTTCTCCTTGCGACCTGTTCCTACATTGTAACTGAGCATATATAGAGCTATGGCTAACTGTTCTACGTATTCCGCATCTCTTAACCAAAATCAACCATTTGTTCACTGCAGTTTCATCAACGACCTATCTCCAACTGTCAGCCTTCACGATTTATCGACGAAGATTCAATCTCAATCATATACTCTCTCGTTGGCCTTATGGCTCATCTATCGAGGTCATGCAATGATTGTCTATCCCATTGTGGCTACAAACGTCTACGTGCTATCTCCACAGTTTGCCGTATGGTTCAGCCCTCAACTGATTGTCCAATTCGCCAGTCGATTTCCGAGTCTTAATCTGGCACAGGTAAATCGCTACCGCGTTCTTGTGATTGTCTGATAGACTTTTGTCGATGAAAACTTTTCAACTGTTCATTTCATATTGATTGGAAATTACCTAGTTGTGTGTGTGTGTGTGTGTGGGAAAGACTGATAAACATCATTCCAGGCCTTCAGTCTCCTGTAATACACTATGCTTTTCTCCGTACTATTTCAGGCGTTGGAATCGTTTTCCACTGGCCTCACATTGAAAGAGTATTCAAGCACAACACCGACCCGAAATCAGAACGGTGGTGCGAATCAGAAACACAAGCCTACTACACGTATGTTGTCATCGACAGACTCGACTCCAGCTGATCCGGATAGTTTTTGGACGCAGTTGTCTTACGCAACTAAGGTGGAATTGATCACTTGGCTACTTCGACGTCGATTGATTATTCAGGTAAACGTCTTGCTCATTTACTGGTTATTGTGAATAGGTAATTTCTTACTTTTGTTTCCTTCTTTGGGACCGCAAGTTTTTGAAAATAATAAGGTTCTGTATCGCAGCCATAATATTGCAAGTCTCTGTTGTTACGGGCTGTCAACCCTCTTTACAACTGCATTGTTTAACTCCTTCAACAAGAGTTCCCGTACCCGTGTAGGGTATCAGTAAATTCCACTTGAAAATACCCCGGTATAATCTTGTGAAATTTGTAGAAAGTCGTACTACAGAGGTTTTCTTTGTTCACATGAGATAACTTGAGTGTTGATCACAATGCAGTATTGCTAAACGCGTTTTATCGCACCAGCACAGTGACAGAGATTTCACGTTAGGTACCACGGTCTGGTCGTTTAGAGCCTTGAGAACAGGAACACCGTAACAGATGCGTCACCAACCGAAGATGGAGTTATGAACGAAACCGTGTTGTATCCGTAAGGTAGAGGCGCTGTTACGAAAGTTAGATTGGTCAGACAAACTGCGTTCGCGATTGTGTAGAACGGGTCCTTTGGTGGTTTGAACCAAGCGTAATTGGGCAGCTGCATACGTACGGGATAGGGCACATTGCAATTTGTGCTTGATGTCGTTTGTATCGTTTAGGTTGTTTTCGATCGCAAGTGCATACATTGATCACGCTTTCTTTTCTCCGTTCGCCACATTTTTGATAATATACGCCTCACCACCTGGTGCTAGAATCCCAGACGCATTCTAGTGTTGTTTATTCAAACTTTTACAAATTTTCTTCTGTTGGAATTGTGGGCTACCACGGATTGACTACGCTCTTCTTTCTAGAATTGTCCGCAAACTTGCCCGTCTATCAGTAACGTTAAATGTGCTATCCGCTGAAATATGATTCCCATTCGAACATGGCGGACAGTCGTTATTGTGGTTGCTTCTTTCTTTTCTCGTAGCCAACGCTTTCTGTAGCAGCGTCATTGTGTTTCAGCGATTTATTCTCCTGCATTTATTATGCGATTTCAGACAGGTAGCCGTGTTTCCCAGCACGATACTTTGGAGCACGATATCCCATTCTCAGTGACACAGCCGTAACTGTGATGGGGTTGCTCAGTCCCGTCTTAGTAGTCGATTGTTGGTGCATATCAAATCGATTTAGAACTTGTGATGATAAGCTATCAAGACCGTGAAATTGCCGAAGCTCTGTAGTTTATACTGGCTACGGTGGGACGATAGATCTCATTATGTGACATTGCAGCAGTTGTTGAATGTTGAATGCTCCACATCCCCAGTCGGCAAACATTTATTTATTTGGGCAACTCTACAACGTTCTTTCATGCACTGGTAAAATAAGTTGACCACTGCTAATAGTGTACATCATCCATCGGAAGTATCCAGTGATGCACCGTCGCAATCACAATATGTTGTTCTCAAAGTAGTATTTTATTTCGTTTTCTGTGGCTTGCTTCATGCAACTACTCTGACGATTGCTTCATGCAGTAGTGACTTTCCTACCTACCTCCTTCTTCCTGTTTAACAATTTCACTGGCGTTTTAGAATGATATCCATCATCTTGCTGTTACTATAACGCATACTCTAGCACTTCGTTAATACTTTGTCTTCATTTATCTGCCCGGTATACTTTCCTTTTCGACGTGATGTGCACCTACAAGTAACCGATGAACCGATGATTCATTCAGTCAACTGTATCCACGGCTACGCTTGATTGGCTTGTGGGCATCACGTGACGGCCTCTTTGATTCCATTGCGAAATCGCGTGCCAAAAAGAACGGTGGTATGGTCTAGCGTTATTATGCAGCACCATTATCCCAGTGGCTGCTTGAAAGGAGCGAAATGTGCATCATCAGTAGCCAACCGTTTTTCATTTTCCGGTGGATGCAGTCATATTTTTGGCCTACAGTGTAATAAATGAAATGTCTTGAACGTTTCTGTTGTTTGTTCGCCTGGATCAGAAGAGCTATAGGTGATACATTGTATGTTGTACTGTCAATCCATCCCTTCAGTTGACGCCAGTTTTCCATCTTTTTCTACAATTCTCCTCTCCACTCAGATCGATCAGTGTTACCCGGTTTTTTCTGTCTACCCATTAAGCATACTGTTTGACTGGCGAGCCAATGATGAGTCACACTCCGGCCATTCGACCAATGGCGATTTGGCGTGCAATGGACAAAATTAGACCGTATCATGCACTTATGCTAGTACACCGAAAGCAAGACTTAATTGATCACTATCTCCCGAAAAATGCCAATACTAACATGATTGAGTAAGTTATGCAATTTTGATTAACATGTGTATGTGTGAATACAGACCGGAATTAATGCATTGCTCATCTTAGGTGTACGTGCCTCTTTATTTGTCTGCCTCAGAGCGGGTAAAATACAGTTATCAGTTGTTGTGAACATGATCGACAAGAGTCGATCGAGGTCACATACCAACAGCACAAGATATGTACTTATCGCTTGTTTTCTTTTCAAATTGTTGCCTGTGGACATTATACTGTCCGGTTGTCGACATTAAGTAACCCTTGAATTCACCGATACCCTGGACAAACTAGCTCGCTGAGTAAATGGGTTCACAGTCTCTAGTGCCCATTCATTTGGTTTTTGCACTATTTAATTCTAGAAATCAAGCTATTCCAGATTATCAAATGAGACGGCAGATGACAGACACCATCTTATAAAGCCGATGATACGCAAATTTACTATTTTGTGCATTTCTACTGATTGCACAGTTATCCTCCATGAATATGCCATTAATTATCGTCAACTTTGAGCTGGTTCCCCCTGTTTTCCAACCAATCAGTCGGTGTTATTTTGAACAACACGTTTTTGGAGTTTTATTCATGCTGTACGGCACTTCGTTCTCGTAGTGATCATCTTCGAAGAACGGGGGAAGTGCCCATTCTGTGGATGACCTCGTATGTATAGTTTTGCATTTAAATTTCTTACTACCTACTATTTTTAAGTAGCCCGAGATATTTGCAAATCCAAGCGAGGACGTTGGTCCGTTTGGCTTGTTTCCCATTGACACCTCTTTTTACACACGTCTTAATGAAGAGGCCAAAAGTCAAACGAGTAATATAACTTTTTGCCGAAAAACCGACTTTATATAAATGTCAAACTAAACAGGTGCCTTTACCGGTTAGCTTTGCACAATCTTGATAAGAAATGGATAGAATAATTTTATGCGCTCAACCCATATTGATCAGACATGGGCGGTTAAAGTAGTTCAGTCGGCACGGACTAAACTTGAATAGTATTTAGTTATCGCTCTTAAATCGCTTAAACGAAATGTGCTGAATAGTACTTCAGCTAATCGGTTGTCACGCCGGCCAACATATGTCTTAAGACATTACCTAATAGATTGCCATATTCTGGGCACTGTACACGATTCGGCAAAATAGTTAGCAATGCAGTTGTTACGAATTTGCTCCGAAAAGTCGGTGTTTTTATTCCCGAGTTGTTCCACCGTCTGTAGAAATCACTGCACCAACCTCTTCATTCCGTACCTTTGGAAAATCCTGTTATTGACTCAACATCACGCTGTGATGTTAGAAAGCACATGCACTATTGAATCGCCCATCTTAATATTTGTGCACGCGTATGTTCTCAATTTTCCCTCGTGAGGTGAAAACATGCTGTCTTCTAGACTTCAGTCGATTGCCAAATGTTTTCGTCCGTGTTACTCAGAGCTCGGTGAGATTTTGTAGTCAGAAGAGCTAACGGAGACCGTACGCGGTGCTGAGCGAGAGATCGTAACTGTGGTGGAGTGCAGCCAATCGTGTACGCCATATCTGCATTGACCAATCAGGTTGTTTGACATTGACCTATATATACAGTGTCCATAACAGACTAGATGAGACTTTGTGTGGTGTAGTGAATACACATCTTGCTATGAACCCGACTTGTTCTACAGTAACCAAACAAATTACTCGTGTGATATAAATATCATGTAAACGACGCGAACAATAACAGACAACAACAACACTTGCTTTCCTTATTCCGAGTGGGTGGAAATTCAATTTTTGCAGTGGGAAGTGCAGCAAATCTAAGTGAGAGCAATATATGCACGGCTGAACCCTGTGTGCACTGAGCGCCGCAAGCTGTCGTGTTTACGGCATACCGAACATAGCAGTGAATTTTCTTTTATCGTTGAAAATTTTGTACTCATCCGTTTTTGGTACGAAAACCTAGAACTTTGAAGGTCTTGGTCAACTCCTGTGCCTTCCCATCGATCTTTTATGTTCTCCTTTTTGCATGCAATTTGCAAAACGCACTATTTTCAAGTCTTCGGCAATTCTGCCGATAATCACATTGAGTCTCCGCAGCGTGACCTGGCTCTTTCATTTCCTTGGGTTGATAGATGCTTTATTTCGATACTGTGAGTGTCATCAGCAGTTCAGAAAGTGTGTAAGCTAGTGGAAAGGCAGCTCCGAAGATAGTGGATCAGTAGGCATGGAATATCAACTCACGTTGCCCGTGCTTTCTGGAGCACTAAGGGTTGATCTATTAGACATGAAACAGGGAATAAAAATGAACAATGTCTCAATCAAAATTTATTCACTATAACTGCTCTCTGACGAATGCATGATCTTGAACGTCTTCGCTGCTTCTTGCAATACCCTGTCAAAAATGAATGTTTTTGTTTTCTAATCAGGCAGGCATTTAACCATTTTTTCTATGGAACTAATGACAGTAACTTCAGTTTGAATGTTACAACTTTCTTGTATCACACTTTCCTGATCCCCCGATCCACTTACAAAGATAGCCTTTTCCGGTGGTTTTACTGCTGACCTCCTGGATCTCCATCCTTTGTTTTACCATATGGTTAGGAGTTTCTGCTCTAAAGTCAAGTAGCTTCTTTGGCAAGTAGTCGCCCTTCGGTTAGTAGTCTCCTTGCTTTGAAAACATGAACGGTATTGGTGGAACGAGAAACTCAAATTGATGAGACAATATAGTAGGATGAATGCTTCAGGTTGTTGTAGAGACAAAGCGGTGTACCGAAATACACGGTAATCGTGGAACAAACAGACACACTATAGGAGACTAATTTCCGTACACTGCGTCCAAGCCCCTGAGATGGTTGGCGTCCATATGCCATCTCGTACTAGTACGCACAATCCGTTCTACATTTTTGAAGATGTTCAGGGTTTGTTTCAAGTTGCGCAATTGTGTCGTAGTTTCCATCGTACGGAAGTAGGCCAAATTTCCGTTGTAAAGATGGAGCGACCTCAGTTATCAACGGAAAATAGTAAATGAACCAAGGAAGTATCTGTTGAACTGAGGGTACTCGTTATATAAGAGACTACCATATATACATGTGCCCTTAGTATACGTGGATGAGCAAAGAAAATGTTTGCTTCGATCTGGCTAGGCGAGTTTAACCGTCGGTGTTCGTTTTTTTTACCGATGAAATGTAACTACGTACCTTTTTGAATACATGATCTTAGCATTGCTTTCTTCCTACTATCTAATTAATCGTTTTCGATTGTACGTTTCTCGTATTCGGCTCCGTGGCAGATAAAATGGAGGCCTATACCACAATTTCTAAACGAACAGTAGGCTGCGGTCACAACGCCCATGATCAAATGACAAACGGGCTCTTCGTCTAAGCACCTGCGACCCGCAATCTGCGTTCACTCGCCAAAAAGCACAGTGCGGTTGCCAACTCGCAATGAATTCATTCTCAGCGCGTTAACATGACCTAATCAACTGAGCTTTGCTCGACCGATTTGTTTTCGTTCCTCATCAATTTAATCGATCTATCAGACCAGCCCAAGTGAAGCCGGCGTTCCGCGTTAGTAAGATCCAGCAAAATACCGTTAACTGGTCCTCGTGTTCGTCCCGCTTGATTCGGGGTTCGCAGCAAGGGATTTAAGGGCAAATTGTGGCTGATTAGTTTCAATGTTGTAAACAGTACTGCTTCAGCACTGAGTCCTACAGCTTCTTTGTGATCCTCGGTTGCCAACCGATTGTTCTTGTGCACGGTGTAGACATCCTGATCAATTAAGTCTCATCCCACTCCCTTTCATCTGTAAATGAGCATCGACTTCGGGATCAGGTCTGTTTGTTGTGCACATGCACCACGATGCCTAGATCAATTAGGTGTGCCAAACGTACAAATAGTCTAGTTTGTAAATAGCTTTTTATGCGCTCAGGACTTCCAAAGATGGAACACAAGTAATCCCTTTTCTATTTTCGTATGTCACCTGCTTGCTAACCTTAACAACTGTTCATTAATTTTCTAGTTAGTTTCCACCTAGTGGAACTTGTGATGATAATCTATGGATAATTTGACAGTCGGCATTGATTTACGTACCTGTGATCAGTCTATTCTGAGAAAGAAGCTGTGTGTGAACTGCCAGCAGGAACGGTCATTTCCAGCGAGTCTGTGACATCGGCGGTAGACTGTGGATTGTCGCTCACTACAACGGCTGCTGGCTATGCTCGTCGTCATTGTTCCTGCAGTAAATGTTCTTCCGTTAACAACTTCAAGCACTGGAAACACAGATGGTTGCCGCCCGTTACCCGTCATGTCTGAATATAGGGGGCAAATATCTGTTTTCACTTGATTGGGTATCATCATCATCATCATGCACGCCGGAGAATCGAACCGTACGACCTGTACTTACGTATCAGAATGACAGTTCAGTCATTTATCCCCTAGACCACGACGTCACCGTCAGTGAGGCTGGAAAAAGTTATATTTTTCTTCATCCTGACAGGTATTTAGGAGCAGTGGGTTCGATTCCTCAACGTAGTTGATGCTGATGAGACATAACGAGGTGGGAACAGATTGTACTCATTGAGATCAACTATCTGCGTATGTTTCTTGAAGAGTCTACAGGTCATTATCATTTCCAGATTTGAGTCGTATTCGCAAGTGCTGTGCCTCGGGCTGTCGTTAGTCCTGACAATGGTCCACGAAGTAACAGAATAATAACAGGGCCACAGTGGATTATTAGTTTGGGAGTGGACATTAAAACACATTAAAATCACATTTACGAGCACCCCAGTTTTCACTCACTGACTTAGTGGGTTGTTCCATACTCTTTTTAACAAATACATAATACTTACAAACTTTCCATAACTTGTAATCGTCTACCGTGACATATCCCTTTCGTGCATAGAGTATATGATTCATCCAACCTAGGTTGGTGCCTCTGGATTGGATAGCCAATAGGATGCGTCACCACCGACGTGATCAGCTGATCGAATTATTGACAAAGTTAACCGTGTTCAGGTACCGTGGCTCGCGAGTCCGTCATCTATTCTAGCTATTCCATGGCCGGCTCTTCGACGCGAAGTCAAAACGGTAATGCGTTATTGTCACAGCTATCGCACCACCATCATCATCAACAACAACACGATAACGTCTATTGAAGTGCTCCTACCTTGCATGACTGGTGCGGTCGAAGCACGGAGTAAAATAACCGGGAAGGATGCAACAAAGCACGGACACAAGAACGACATTAGGTGACGGCTTTAACAGGCTATACTAGATTAAGCTAGCATGCCAATCCTGATAATAAAGATTCAAAGTATTGATCTAACCTCTTTCCGTTAACTATCGTTGATACATCGTTGTTTGGTAGTGGGTGCTCAAACTGTCTTGGATAAGAGTTCCATCGTAAGTCGCTGTGGCGTGTTTTGACAGATAGATGTGAAGTATACCGACAATGACAACGCAGAAGAAAGAAGAGTGTTTATTATACTCTACACCTAATTCTGTTACCAGTAACAGTAACATATGTACCAAGTGTTTGATGTTTCTTGTGATTGTGCTCGTAACTTTTATAATAGGTCATACTGAAGACTGATTCATTATAAGAAATAACTTTGGATTGTTTTCCAGAGTATGCAGTGCAATCCAGACAACAGTTAGAACATTTTTTCCGTTCGCTATGTCTTTTCTCGTTCGTATTCTTTTCTGCGTCTAGTTTTCCTTGATCTACATCTTCCAGATGATCGTGGACGCATTCCGCTGAGTTGCCTAAAATACCCAACCGCAATGTGTAGACTTGTTTCTTTTTAGCTCTAAGCCCGAGAGTTTAAGAAACATAGGGAAGCCTCTTGGGACGTTTCCGCTATTATTGGGACTTATTTGATCGGTTTCGCGAAAATCCCCACTGTTTATAGCACAGTAAAAGCAATCTAAGTGACTGGAAGCTTTGGTGATTGATACCATTCACAGCGATCGGAATGTTGTTCTACTATTCCAGCGTTCTATGATTTAAAAACCCATTATTTAGCGTTACTTTCACTTATGACTCAGTTGTTTATTTGCAAGTTGTAGGCTACCTTGGTGACTGCTTGAACACAGACGTAACTATTTTAGTGGTTAGGTCCCCTCCCCCTCCGTTTTTTCTTCCTGGTCAAGACTTACTGTTTTTTTTTACCGGTTGTATGGCAGTTAAGCATCAGTGAGAGCCACTGGTTTATTGTTGTCTATGATGATTATGTTAGAGCTTGGGTTTGTGCCCATTTTGTTACACTACAGAAATTGCTAGACGATATTGCTGCATTGTTTTATCCCGTAGTTCGAACTGTTTGTGCGTGTTATTCTTACCGCTTACCTTGGTTTGTGATCCCTCATCGTTGTATGATAACAGACTTGTCGTCACGGTCTTAAGTCACGGAGACCAGTCCCTAAATCCGTGCCTTATTCATGGGCGCGTGTTTATTCCGAAAGTTCTTATATGGTGTCGCAGGTATATCGGTCGGGTTCCAAGCGATTGAAATGTTCTTCCACCTGAGGAAAACGCCTCCACTAAGGAAGCAGTTTGGTGCTCCGCGGAAAATGTTTCTTGCTGCGGGGCGTACTATATTACGCCTGGTTTACTGAAGTCATGCATCATCGAAATTCCCCTCCTTTCTATACTGGTCGGTTCACGTCCTCAGAAAATGACGCAAAATAATGTGCAAGTCACACCTCAATGAGTTCACGCCCAGACTGTTAACAAGGCGACTTTACAATTACAATGTTGACTACCTGATGACGAATTCCTGATTCTCAAAGCGCCAAGTGTTTACGTGACCAGCTAACATTACGCCAGCGCTTTAGAATGAAGGCACCATGACAGCTTGCGGTGACCGGATGGTTTCGTCGCCACTATTATTCACGTCTTTGAGCGGTCAAACAGAACGCGGCCTACTACTTTCTAGAAAGATGTGCTCGTTTGTTTCAAAAATGATTGTTGGTCGAACAATGCGGAAAGTCCTTTAGAGGATGGGGTGGCCATGTAGTTTTTTCGCTGTGTATATACAGAAATCGCATGACAATGACTAAATGGAGAGGGGTTTAAAGACCAACACCAAGGTAAGGAATGTGCCTCCCGGCCAAGTAACATTG
>LOND01000298.1:99217-114103 GCA_014220965.1 Paragonimus kellicotti
ATGCAAACCACTTTTGCCCCAGGGAACACCGGTACACTCTTCAAGGTTATCCGTGCCACTAGTCCCAGGCGACCGCCTGTCAGTGAAACTATCGGCGAAACAGATGGCACACTTATCTATAATAAGTCCAGAAGGTTAGACTGTTGGACGGAACACTTTGAGGGTCAATTTAGTTAGCTTTTTGCTTCTACTGTATTACCTCCATGAACTTGTAATGTAGCACCTTGGTCAGTAGGTTTAGAACCACCCACTGAAACTGTGGTTCGCAATTGCATTTCGGCTCTCAATCGTAATAGGGCTGCTGGCCTGGATAATCTCGTGCCGACACTTTTTCAAAGAGGTTGGAAAGGTGTTAATATAAGCCTTGACTCAGTTGTTTCAACTTGTGTGGACGACGGAGACCATCCCTCCGTGCTGGGGTCACTCGATAATAGTTCCCATATTTAAGAAAGGATCCCGGGGCTCTTGCGAAAACCATAGGGAATTAGTTTGACCCCAGTCATTACTAGGGTTCTGGCATCCATTATACTTCATCGACACTCACTGCAACTAGGGAGGTAAACATTAAGGGAAGAACAGGCAGCTTTTCGCCTGAGCAAGGATGTATAGATCACATTTTTACCCTTCGCCAAATTCTGGAGCAGCGTCATGTGTACCGCCGGCCAACAATCGCCGTATTTCTCGACTATAAAGGTGCGTTCGATTCGGTGGATCGATCTACACTTTTAGAGTCGCTTAAACGCAGGGGTGTACCGACCAAGTATGTGAACATACTGTCGGCGCTTTATTCCCATACTTCAGCTCAGGTTAGGGTTTACGGCGAAGTATCTGACAGTTTCAGCACCAGGAGCGGCGTACGTCAAGGCTGTCCCTTTCACCATTTTTGTTCAATTTCGTCATAGACGAAATAATGGAGGACTGTCTGCGGCACTCACAAGATGCCGGCGTGGACCTCCTACTGTTGATATAACAGGCAGTTTCGTTGTGAGTAATATTACTACTCACAAGCGACATTCGGGAACAAAGGGCAAGCCCCAACGCCAGGAAGACGACGGACCAGAAGAGACTATTGGAATAGTGTGTACGCGCTATGGGAGAAGTGCCACCAGGGCGAATGACAACGTACTGCCACCCAATGTATGTGAATGCATATCAGCCGTGCAAATGAGTGTACACGTTTGTGGTCCCATGTTTAACATGACCTGTACGGGAGTTCGTGCAATAAACGAATTTGCAGGCCAAGCGTCTTTGCGGTCACAACACTACCTGGTAGAAGACTGACTGATCTCGATTATGCTGACGACAAGGTGTTGCTGTTTGACAACTTTCAAGCGGCACAAACAACACTGGACGCTATTTCGCGTTCTGCTAAGTACTTCGGAATGCGCTTTGCAGCCTCAAAATGCAAAGTGCTTCTGCAAGATTGTGTGATCACGTAGATTTAATGTTAGATAATGAAGTCATGGAGGTTGTTGACCGGTTTGTATACCTGGGAAGCTGCATCAGCGACGGCGGCGGAGGTGTAGGGAATGAAATAGAAGCGCGTATTTCCAAGGCTAGGGCGGTGTTCGCTAATCTAAGACACCTATGGCGACAGAGAGTATTTCTCTGAAGCTTAAGGGTCGCGTATATCAGACAACAGTGAGGGCTGTATTACTTTACGGCAGCGAAACGTGGCCGCTCAGGGTAGAGGACGTGAACCGTCTTCAGGTATTTGACCACCGATGTCTGCGTTCAATCGCTCGTATCGGGTGGCACCAGCGAGTAAGCAACGAGGAGGTTAGGAAGCGGGTGTTTGGCACTGATTGTCAAACGAGTTCTTTTGTTCAGTCACTACATTTGCACAGACTTAGATGGTTAGGTCATGTCCTGTTATCTAATGTGATTCCAGAGCTCAGTGGCGGTGTGTGTCACACTCTATTCGCGGCAGTGAAGGCCGTAAGGAAGCTGTTTTGCTGATTGCGCCTTACTTTCACCGTAAGTTGTTTTTTAGTAGTTACTCCCTTCACTGTTTTGTTCTTTCTATACAGGGTTTGCTTTTTCCATGGCTGTGACAGACATCAATGTGCACCACTGATGTATTGTTGTATGTGATGATGATCTCTTGTTGTGACCTGTTTTGAAGACTTAGATATTACCCAATGATAACACCGTAGATTTCTATTCATTTTAACCAGTTAGAGCCCTGGTTATGTCGAGCGTGTCTGTGCTGGTTTGGGAAGCCATAGCCCATGTGTCCAAACCTATATCGCATGACCATGTATGCCTTGTGGTGTTAGAGTTGAAAACTCACACAAGATGGTCTTAGTTTTTCTACATTTGGCTAAGCCACACCAACTTGCTATGTATGCCACTTCAATTTGCATTTTTCGCAGATACACGTTTACGTTTTCTCAACCATGAATCGGGAAAGCTTGCTCAGAGCCAAACAATCTAAACCCAGTGAACAATCGTTTTTAACACCTGGTGCACAGCAATCATGTATTACAGACTCTCACGGCTTACCTGCGAACAGATCCGCCGGACCTCCGCTAACCGTTCATGTATCAGACAATGTATGTATGTGTCCATCTGATACAATCCAAGCCGCGTTATCTCTCGGCGATCGAGATCAGATTGGTAACCGTCTTCGGCAGTCGCATCAGGACCTAATCATGGAGCTGCGCAAACAGTTTCCAAGAGATTTACAGCAAACAGCTGTAGATGTGATACTCAATCATCCAGGTGCAATACAGAACATTGCCTTGTTCAGTTTATTTGTTCGAATACTTCCACACTTACCGGCGCATCTGGAAGAGTTGATGTTCACTTTGGCTGTTTCCAGATTCACGTTAATCGAATGCATTGAACGCTTCTCTCCCTGGCTGTCCACAGCTCGTCTACCAGACCCAGTTACCGCTTGTTTTTCCGGAATCGATTGGCCCGATTGACCAGTCCCCTGTGATACGTCTCTTCATACCCTGTCAACAAAGTCTAGTGATATACTGTTATCTATCTGACTCTTTACCAACTAACTGAATTTCTTAAATACCACTCTTCCTGGATCACGTGTGATTCTCCGGTCTGTACATATATTCATACAATACGCCGTATTCAAAGCTCGTCATTTTGCATCAGATGGGTAGTCTTTTCACGGTTTCGTTGCTCATACTGTATCTGAGCCTAGTTCATGTGAAGTACATGGAGGGAAATCAGTCGTTTTGTGTTACATGTACCGCACTGAGAGACATCATCAGCAAGAACAGTTCAGAACGTTTTCCGTCGTCACATCAGCTTCTCAGTATCAGGTTACAGTTCGAGCTATCTCGGATGGTTCTGTTCAAGTCTGAATAGCCTCAAACCCATTCTGTGTCACGCAGCGACGGTATAACTTCAAGCCTGACTACACTGGTAACAAAAACTCGTCGTCTTTTGCAAAAATTTTAAAAGTGGTATTTACACACTATTCATTTGAAGAATGAACATTCAATTCACAAACTCTTGGCTTGAAAAAAATAACTGTTGAGCAGGCCGCTAGCTACCATCCATATCAAACAAGGCTCACAGAGTTGACGCAAACCCTCTCATCTAAGCAAACTTCCAACAGTAAATATTTTCTATAAAAGAATACACTACATTTTCATACGACTGATCAATGTAAGGCTGTCTCCGAAAATAGTCCATGGGAGTAATGGTGCGAAAAACAAGTGACAAACGGAGAAGAGTGATAGAAAAATAACGGGAAAGGCACCGGACAAAGTCGTCCCTGAGTGGGAACGAAAGTATATATGTACACTGCTGCGCAGTTGTTGCGCTGAGCAGACTTGCGGGTGTGAGGCCCACACGGTGATCGTTTAGAATGTTCATGGAAACTTTTGGACAGAGGAAAACTACGAAGGAGAATCACATGGAAAATGTTTACAAATCTAACATTGTCAGCAGTGTTTACGGCTCGACAAGTTGAAATTCATGTGCTTTGAGTGGTGTGACGTTTATTATTGATGTGATTCTGACGAGCCGTTGTACTGCGCTCGAGGGTCGCGTTTCGTTACAGTTGCATTCGTGGGAGAGATCTGTTGTTCCAAACCAATGGGGTTTAGTCCGTAAGGTTCCGTCGCTTTTGATCGTTTGATGGCTGCTATAGTATCCAAACAAGCCTGGATGGCGCGGCAGTTTTGAATTACCTCCGGCGGGTCCGCATCTCCGTTCAATTTAGCAGTCAGCTGTTGCACCGTTTTAAGAACCTTCACTAGAACATCATCTTGCACTTGTGCGCATATGATGTTGTGATCGAGAGACACGGGGGTAGTACCGTTGGGTTGGCCAGTCGCAGAAGGGGAACATAGGTTGGGTTCCAGTACACGTTTGTCGGCGGGTGTAGTTGTGGGACAACAGCAGACAAGCTTGCCTTCAGAAACTGTGTTAATGAAAAACAGCATGAAACGAGCACTGGCGACCAAGAATTTACACATAAGGCCATAAAAATCGTCGCCCCCCCCTAAGTACGGTCATACTCGTCGTTACGACCTGATCATGCATCCGCGTCCTCTCGTACACACGTTTCAGGCACTGATTTTTTTTAGACCAAGAGCATCAACAACTAAATTAGACGGCACTCCAAACCGGAAATGAATTGTTCGAATGCGGATGACCTTCACCAAGGCACGCGACGCCAGTGTCGACAGACGTTCGGCTCAAAATACGGGGTAGTTTGATATGCTAAGGAGCAACGGATTGTTGAATTATAGAAACATCAGATTGGCAAAGTCAAGAGGAGATACAGGGTGTAGTTCGAACGCTGTCAGAGGTATGGCGATAAACAGCATTCTGAAAATGGTTACCACAAAAAGACTGCTGTTGAGCACATGTGTCTGCAACACAAACTGTGTATGTTCACTTCCTGTAAATGTAGATGAACGTGCAGCTCCACACCTGGCAAGTATAATTAGTGATTTCAAAAAGACGGAAAAGTTAACTACTGAGCATGTATATGGGACCGTCTAGGTGCACAAATAAATCAACCTGTACTGTTATCCAATATGGCAAGCCTAAACCTGGCTGTGATAACGATAGAGCGAAATATCGACCTCAGTTACAGATCATTCGAATGAAGGTAGGTCACCGGGGGTCGGTAAATTGATGGCGATAAATGGTAAACTATAAAACAAACTGCATTAATATGATAATCATTTGGTACCATTTTTCTTTTTTGTTATCTGGGAAGAGAAAACGCGAGTTACGAATGTGTGGGGGGGGAAACGGATGTAATAAGTTCAACAATCAAGGTCATCTGTCACTGCTATTGTGATTACTCTTCGCGAACTTCTAGTCTAAAATTTGCCAACTTGAGTCGTTTAGTCAACCAATGACAGTTCTACTTGAGCCCCCAAATATTCGTGCTGGTCACGATCGATTAGGACCGGTCGGTGGGAAGCTAGCATAACGACGAGTCGGTCGAATTCATCCGATGCAAAACTCGAAACTACAAATTGTTTCAGAAGTGCCGATCTCACACACGTCCCGAGACAAAACTGTAAAGCCACTCCGGATAATACCGCCACAACACATCACGTGGTCCATTTTCACGCCTAACAAACTGTAATGATTACACGTCACAATAGTGAAAGATATTGGACACCCGTTTGTTCTCAATCAGTTAGTAAATGAATTCGCAAAAGCGACCGGGGGGATTGGTAGAACGTGCTTATTCCGTCCCGACTCAAAATCCCAATATATCCAATAGGCACGTTTCCCATAAATGAATGGAAGTGTGCTGGGTTCAGTTCGTTCTATTTTCTGCTTTAGGACATCTCCCAATACCGCCACGTCGTATTAAACTGTAGCATTATTGTACAGAGAGTACGTCTCAAAACTTTAGTGAGTTTATGTAGAACAGTGAGTTCCCTTGATTCTGTTCCGCCATAACGATAGAAGAAATATTGCGAGATGTTAACATTTCGTTTACTCTCTTCAGTCACGAACGTAAAACATTAGAATATATAGGACATGCGGATAGCAACAACAATAGAAACAATCAACGATTGGGTTTACATGGAACAAGGCCTGGTGCGAACCCTGTTTTACAGAGCCCGACAGATCTGCAGCGATGATTGCTTGCAAGAGGAGGAGAGATTCAAGAAGATGCTGCTCGCAAACGGTGTCCCAAGAAGTTCATCGATATTCACAGCCAGAAAAGACTGATCAAGACTGTCCGTGAGTACGGTTCCTAAGAAGCAGGTCTTTTTGAACCTACCTTTCAAAGACGACAATATCACAACTGACGTAAGTCGTAACTTGCGGCTGATTTTTGGTTGCTACTCACAACTAGGAGTGTTGCTCAGCTTATTCATAATCGTGACCTACCGAAATGTTCTGTCTCACATGTAATCTATCAGTTCACTTGCAGTTGCGGTGACGTCTATATCGGCAGAACAGATCGGTGCCTACGACAAAGAATGGCTGAACATATGCCTAAGTGGTTGGTGCGCGCCATGACGCAACAGGCAATGGCAACAGAGCGAGTGAGACGAAATCCGACCTCATCCATTGCAAAGCACATCATGGAAACAGGTCACGTTGTTGACCCCGCCAACTCGTTTCAAGTATTGTTGCGTAATCGGAATCCGAAATTGCTTGCTTTCTCCGAGGCAATGTTAATCAATACTCGCCGTCCGGTCCTGTGTGTGCATAAACTGTTGACTCACGCAGTTTGTCTGCCCTGGAACTGATAACAAGTCCTTGTTTCATGTAAACCCAGTCGTTGATCAACTCTACAGCTTCAGGCCTCCCTCGTCCCTTGCTTAGACCTAGAATGCGAATTAATATAGGTGCTTTCAACGTTCGCACTCTAAAACAGATAGGTCAACAGGCCGCTCTCGCACGAACGTTAGACTCGTTAAATGTCGATGTCTGTTGTATTTCGGAGACTAGAATCCAGGACAGTAGTCAACGTATGGAACTAACAGCACCCGCATTGTCTACCCGATACTGGTTATACACTTCGGGTGACTCCACGGCCGCCGCTACCGGTCAAGCTGGAGTAGGTATAGTCCTCAGCACGACGGCCGCAGCCGCATTAGTAGATTGGATTCCTGTTAACAGTAGACTTTGTGCCGTCCGCTTGGCAGGTTCTGTTAAAACCAGCTCTAGACGCAAGACTTTCAGAAATTTATTCATTGTGTCTGCTTATGCTCCTACTGACTGTAGTGACGTCGGCGTCAAGGACGCATTTTACTCGGATCTGGCCTCTCCTTCGGTCGACACGTGGCTCTGATATAGTCGTTCTGGCCGGAGATATGAATGCCCAGGTCGGTCGCCTTGGTGAAGCCGAATCTCGTTTAGGTGGTAGGTTTGGGATAGCATCACATCGCTCAGATAATGGCGGGCGACTGTTGCAGCTGTGCGCTGAGCATAAGCTATTTTTAGCCAGCACTAGTTTTAGGCATCGTGCACGTCATTGTTATACTTGGCGCCCGCCTTCTCCGAATCAGGCCTGGTCTCAGATAGACCACATAGCCGTTAGTTATAGGTGGCGGGGTTCCATTCAAGACTGTCGTTCTTATTGGAGCACATACTTGGATTCAGATCATGCGTTGGTACGTTGTCGTTTCGTTCTCACTTTTGCTGTACAACGACCCCAGCGACAGGAACAGCTGGCTGTACTGTCGGTAAATTATAAGCCTGGAAATCAGGCTTAGCAGTTCTCATCCTGAAGATCGTAGTAGCTGCTGGACCGAGATCTCGCAGGCAATTTATGAAGTAGGTACTGTAGCATGCAGCTCGGATAAATCTCTGGAGTTGTTAGAAATCAGACAGAACATTTCTTCTGACAGTCCATACGGTAAGTTGAGGGGAGATATCCGTTGGAAACTGAAACGTAACCTAAAGGCTGATCGTGAGGCTTGGTTAATGGAGAAAGTTAAGGAAATGGAAACCGCTTTTGCCTCAGGGAACACCGGCAAACTCTTTAAGCTGATCCGTGCCACTGGTCCCAGGCGACCGTCTGTCAGTGAAGCTATCAGCGAGACAGATGGCACACTAATCTATAATAAGTCCAGAAGGTTAGAGCGTTGGGCGGAACACTTTGAGGGTCAATTTAGTTGGCCTCCTGCTTCTACTTGTGTTGCCGCCACAAACTTGTGATGTAGCACCCTGGTCGGTAGATTTGGAACCACCCACTGAGACTGAGGTTCGCAATTGCCTTTCGGCTCTCAATCGTAATAGGGCTGCTGGCCCAGATGATCTCGTGCCGGCACTTTTCAAAGAAGGTGGAGAGGCGTTAGTAGAGGCATTGACTCAGTTGTTTCAACTTGTGTGGACGACGGAGACCATCCCTCCGTGCTGGGGTCACTCGATAATAGTTCCCATATTTAAGAAAGGAGCCCGGGGCTCTTGCGAAAACCATAGGGGAATTAGTTTGATTTTTACCCTTCGCCAAATTCTGCAGCAGCGTCATGTGTACCGCCGGCCAACAATCGCCGTATTTCTCGACTATAAAGATGCGTTCGATTCGGTGGATCGATCTACACTTTTAGAGTCGCTTAAACGCAGAGGTGTACCGACCAAGTATGTGAACATACTGTCGGCGCTTTATTCCCATACTTCAGCTCAGGTTAGGGTTTACGGCGAAGTATCTGACAGTTTCAGCACCAGGAGCGGCGTACGTCAAGGCTGTCCCTTTCACCATTTTTGTTCAATTTCGTCATAGACGAAATAATGGAGGACTGTCTGTGGATACTCACAAGATTGCCGACGTGGACCTCCTACTGTTGTATAACAGGCAGTTTCGTTGTGAGTAATATACTACTCACAAGCGACGTTCGGGAACAAAGGGCAAGCCCCAACGCCAGGAAGACGACGGACCAGAAGAGACTATTGGAATAGTGTGTACGCGCTATGGGAGAAGTGCCACCAGGGCGAATGACAACGTACTGCCACCCAATGTATGTGAATGCATATCAGCCGTGCAAATGAGTGTACACGTTTGTGGTCCCATGTTTAACATGACCTGTACGGGAGTTCGTGCAATAAACGAATTTGCAGGCCAAGCGTCTTTGCGGTCACAACACTACCTGGTAGAAAACTGACTGAACTCGATTATCCTGACGACATGCTGTTGCTGATTGTGACAAACTTTCAAGCGGCACAAACAACGCTGGACGCTATTTCGCGTTCTGCTAAGTACTTCGGAATGCGCTTTGCAGCCTCAAAATGCAAAGTGCTTCTGCAAGATTGCTGTGATTACGTAGATTTAATGTTAGATAATGAAGTCATGGAGGTTGTTGACCGGTTTGTATACCTGGGAAGCTGCATCAGCGACGGCGGCGGAGGTGTAGGGAATGAAATAGAAGCGCGTATTTCCAAGGCTAGGGCGGTGTTCGCTAATCTAAGACACCTATGGCGACAGAGAGTATTTCTCTGAAGCTTAAGGGTCGCGTATATCAGACAACAGTGAGGGCTGTATTACTTTACGGCAGCGAAACGTGGCCACTCAGGGTAGAGGACGTGAACCGTCTTCAGGTATTTGACCACCGATGTCTGCGTTCAATCGCTCGTATCGGGTGGCACCAGCGAGTAAGCAACGAGGAGGTTAGGAAGCGGGTGTTTGGCACTGATTGTCAAACGAGTTCTTTTGTTCAGTCGCTACATTTGCACAGACTTAGATGGTTAGGTCATGTACTAAGGATGCCAGCTAGTCGTTTGCCACACCGAGCACTGTTTGCCGACTGGCGCAAGGTGCGAGGTGGACAGATGATGACCTAGCGTAGACAAAAATGAACTCGTTCACGAAGAGGTTGGTCACTGTAGATCAAGTTCGTCTCGCTGGCTGGAGCCCTCGCGACTCACAGAGTCGGTGGCTTGAGACGTTAGGCTGAGTTGGCGACTAACCGAGCTCAGTGACGTGAATGTTGTGGTTGTTTGTCCGAGTTGTCTGTGAAGTGAGTGCACTTAATGACACGGGGCAGTGAAGGCCGTAAGGAAGCTGTTTTGCTGATTGCGCCTTACTTTCACCGTAAGTTGTTTTTTAGTAGTTACTCCCTTCACTGTTTTGTTCTTTCTATACAGGGTTTGCTTTTTCCATGGCTGTGACAGACATCAATGTGCACCACTGATGTATTGCTTGTATGTGATGATGATCTCTTGTTGTGACCTGTTTTGAAGACTTAGATATTACCCAATGATAACACCGTAGATTTCTATTCATTTTAACCAGTTAGAGCCCTGGTTATGTCGAGCGTGTCTGTGCTGGTTTGGGAAGCCATAGCCCATATGTTGCCCAAACCTATATCGCATGACCATGTATGCCTTGTGGTGTTAGGATTGAAAACTCACACATTCTACATTTGGCTAAGCCACACCAACTTGCTATGTATGCCACTTCAATTTGCATTTTTCGCAGATACACGTTTACGTTTTCTCAACCATGAATCGGGAAAGCTTGCTCAGAGCCAAACAATCTAAACCCAGTGAACAATCGTTTTTAACACCTGGTGCACAGCAATCATGTATTACAGACTCTCACGGCTTACCTGCGAACAGATCCGCCGGACCTCCGCTAACCGTTCATGTATCAGACAATGTATGTATGTGTCCATCTGATACAATCCAAGCCGCGTTATCTCTCGGCGATCGAGATCAGATTGGTAACCGTCTTCGGCAGTCGCATCAGGACCTAATCATGGAGCTGCGCAAACAGTTTCCAAGAGATTTACAGCAAACAGCTGTAGATGTGATACTCAATCATCCAGGTGCAATACAGAACATTGCCTTGTTCAGTTTATTTGTTCGAATACTTCCACACTTACCGGCGCATCTGGAAGAGTTGATGTTCACTTTGGCTGTTTCCAGATTCACGTTAATCGAATGCATTGAACGCTTCTCTCCCTGGCTGTCCACAGCTCGTCTACCAGACCCAGTTACCGCTTGTTTTTCCGGAATCGATTGGCCCGATTGACCAGTCCCCTGTGATACGTCTCTTCATACCCTGTCAACAAAGTCTAGTGATATACTGTTGTTATCTATTTGTCTCTTCACATTTAACTCTTTACCAACTAACTAAAATTCCTTAAATACCACTCTTCCTGGATCACGTGTGATTCTCCGGTCTGTACATATATTCATACAATACGCCGTATTCAAAGCTCGTCATTTTGCATCAGATGGGTAGTCTTTTCACGGTTTCGTTGCTCATACTGTATCTGAGCCTAGTTCATGTGAAGTACATGGAGGGAAATCAGTCGTTTTGTGTTACGGTACCGCACTGAGAGAGACATCATCAGCAAGAACAGTTCAGAACGTTTTCCGTCGTCACATCAGCTTCTCAGTATCAGGTTACAGTTCGAGCTATCTCGGATGGTTCTGTTCAAGTCTGAATAGCCTCAAACCCATTCTGTGTCACGCAGCGACGGTATAACTTCAAGCCTGATTACACTGGTAACAAAAACTCGTCAGCTACTTAATGACGGTCTTTTGCAGAAATTTTAAAAGTGGTATTTACACACTATTCATTTGAAGAATGAACATTCAATTCACAAACTCTTGGCTTGAAAAAAATAACTGTTGAGCAGGCCGCTAGCTACCATCCATATCAAACAAGGCTCACAGAGTTGACGCAAACCCTCTCATCTAAGCAAACTTCCAACAGTAAATATTTTCTATAAAAGAATACACTACATTTTCATACGACTGATCAATGTAAGGCTGTCTCCGAAAATAGTCCATGGGAGTAATGGTGCGAAAAACAAGTGACAAACGGAGAAGAGTGATAGAAAAATAACGGGAAAGGCACCGGACAAAGTCGTCCCCTGAGTGGGAACGAAAGTATATATGTACACTGCTGCGCAGTTGTTGCGCTGAGCAGACTTGCGGGTGTGAGGCCCACACGGTGATCGTTTAGAATGTTCATGGAAACTTTTGGACAGAGGAAAACTACGAAGGAGAATCACATGGAAAATGTTTACAAATCTAACATTGTCAGCAGTGTTTACGGCTCGACAAGTTGAAATTCATGTGCTTTGAGTGGTGTGACGTTTATTATTGATGTGATTCTGACGAGCCGTTGTATTGCGCTCGAGGGTCGCGTTTCGTTACAGTTGCATTCGTGGGAGAGATCTGTTGTTCCAAACCAATGGGGTTTAGTCCGTAAGGTTCCGTCGCTTTTGATCGTTTGATGGCTGCTATAGTATCCAAACAAGCCTGGATGGCGCGGCAGTTTTGAATTACCTCCGGCGGGTCCGCATCTCCGTTCAATTTAGCAGTCAGCTGTTGCACCGTTTTAAGAACCTTCACTAGAACATCATCTTGCACTTGTGCGCGATAATGTCGTGTGATTCTTGAGTAGACACGGGGGTAGTACCGTTGGGTTGGCCAGTCGCAGAAGGGGAACATAGGTTGGGTTCCAGTACACGTTTGTCGGCGGGTGTAGTTGTGGGACAACAGCAGACAAGCTTTGCCTTCAGAAACTGTGTTAATGAAAAACAGCATGAAACGAGCACTGGCGACCAAGAATTTACACATAGGGCCATAAAAATCGTCGCCCGCCCTAAGTACGGTCATACTCGTCGTTACGACCTGATCATGCATCCGCGTCCTCTCGTACACACGTTTCAGGCACTGATTTTTTTAGACCAAGAGCATCAACGACTAAATTAGACGGCACTCCAAACCGAATGAATTGTTCGAATGCGGATGACCTTCACCAAGGGCACGCGACGTCAGTGTCGACAGACGTTCGGCTCAAAATACGGGGTAGTTTGATATGCTAAGGAGCAACGGATTGTTGAATTATAGAAACATCAGATTGGCAAAGTCAAGAGGAGATACAGGGTGTAGTTCGAACGCTGTCAGAGGTATGGCGATAAACAGCATTCTGAAAATGGTTACCACAAAAAGACTGCTGTTGAGCACATGTGTCTGCAACACAACGTGAACGTTGCGTCCCACAGCTTAAGGCAAGTATAATTAGTGATTTCAAAAGACGGAAAGTTAACTACTGAGCATGTATATGGGACCGTCTAGGTGCACAAATAAATCAACCTGTACTGTTATCCAATATGGCAAGCCTAAACCTGGCTGTGATAACGATAGAGCGAAATATCGACCTCAGTTACAGATCATTCGAATGAAGGTAGGTCACCGGGGGTCGGTAAATTGATGGCGATAAATGGTAAACTATAAAACAAACTGCATTAATATGATAATCATTTGGTACCATTTTTCTTTTTTGTTATCTGGGAAGAGAAAACGCGAATTACGAATGTGTGGGGGGGGAAACGGATGTAATAAGTTCAACAATCAAGGTCATCTGTCACTGCTACTGTGACTACTCTTCGCGAACTTCTAGTCTAAAATTTGCCAACTTGAGTCGTTTAGTCAACCAATGACAGTTCTACTTGAGCCCCCAAATATTCGTGCTGGTCACGATCGATTGGACCGGTCGGTGGGAAGCTAGCATAACGACGAGTCGGTCGAATTCATCCGATGCAAAACTCGAAACTACAAATTGTTTCAGAAGTGCCGATCTCACACACGTCCCGAGACAAAACTGTAAAGCCACTCCGGATAATACCGCCACATCACAGTCACGTGGTCCATTTTCACGCCTAACAAACTGTAATGATTACACGTCACAATAGTGAAAGATATTGGACACCCGTTTGTTCTCAATCAGTTAGTAAATGAATTCGCAAAAGCGACCGGGGGGATTGGTAGAACGTGCTTATTCCGTCCCGACTCAAAATCCCAATATATCCAATAGGCACGTTTCCCATAAATGAATGGAAGTGTGCTGGGTTCAGTTCGTTCTATTTTCTGCTTTAGGACATCTCCCAATACCGCCACGTTGTATTAAACTGTAGCATTATTGTACAGAGAGTACGTCTCAAAACTTTAGTGAGTTTATGTAGAACAGTGAGTTCCCTTGATTCTGTTCCGCCATAACGATAGAAGAAATATTGTGAGATGCTAACATTTCGTTTACTCTCTTCAGTCACGAACGTAAAACATTAGAATATATAGGACATGCGGATAGCAACAACAATAGAAACAATCAACGATTGGGTATTACATGGAACAAGGCCTGGTGCGAACCCTGTTTTACAGAGCCCGACAGATCTGCAGCGATGATTGCTTGCAAGAGGAGGAGAGATTCAAGAAGATGCTGCTCGTATAGAGGTGTCCCAAGAAGTTCATCGATATTAACAGTCAGAAAAGACTGATTAAGACTGTCGTGAGTACGGTTCCTGGGAAACAGGTCTTTCCGAACCTGCTTTTCAAAGACGACAACATCACAACTGACGTAAGTCGTAACTTGCGGCTGATTTTTGGTTGTTGTTCACAACTAGGAATGTTGCTCAGCTTATTCATAATCGTGACCTACCGAAATGTTCTGTCTCACATGTAATCTATCAGTTCACTTGCAGTTGCGGTGACGTCTATATCGGCAGAACAGATCGGTGCCTACGACAAAGAATGGCTGAACATATGCCTAAGTGGTTGGTGCGCGCGATGACAACAACAATGGCAACAGAGCGAGTGAGGTGATATCCGACCTCATCTATTGCAAAGCACATCACAGAAACAGGTCACGTTGTTGACCCCGCCAACTCATTTCAAGTATCATAGTATAATCAGAATCCTAAATTGCTTGCTTTTTCCGAGACAATGTTAATCAATACTCCCCTTCCGGTCCTGTGTGTACACAAACTGCTGACTCATGCAGTTTGTCTGTCGTGGAACTGATGACAAGTCTCTTGTTGCACGTAAAACCAGTCGTTGATCAACTCTAATATTGTTGCCATCCGCATGTCCTATATTATTCTAATGTTTTACGTTCGTGACTGAAGACAGTGAACGAAATGTTAACATCTCGCAATGTCCTCTTTCGCAATGAGTTTAACTCAGATACAC
>LOND01000299.1:12775-39939 GCA_014220965.1 Paragonimus kellicotti
CATCAGCACCACGCACGCCGGAGAATCGAACCCACGACCCGTGAATAAGTGGCAGATTGTAGTTCAAGCACTTATCCACTAGACCACGGGGTCACGGTCACCGGGGTTGCAGGAACCTATGTGAATTAGTTTCCTTAGCCGTTGCGCTTCCTTCTGCTCATAGGCTGAAATCGATCAGCCGTTTTGTGGTTGGCCTGCAAACGAGCAAGCATCGACCACAGTCCCAGAATGGGTTGAGAAAGGGTTTTGCAAACGGTTGGTCCCAGTGACCACCAGCGAAGTGGTGCATTACCTGCACCATTTCAGAACTCTAATCGCAGTCACGCTGAACCCGGGCAGCTTTGCCGGCGTAACATAAGTGGGAACATTTGAAAACAGATGACGGTGCAAAAATTGTCGACGAACTGAACGTCCTGGGCACGCAACCATGACACTCTGAATGTCTGCAAATTCCAAAGCACACTTCAGTCATACTGAAAAAATGCATACCGTCACCGCTATTGGAAGCCTACTGACGCATAGCCCCAACTAGGTCGAATCAGCTGTCCACCATTTCGCTGGTGGTCACTGGGATCAACCGTTTGCTGAACTTAATTTGACCGGCTGTAGGTGAACTGATAAAGGAAAAATAGGTTGACTTTTACGGTTAAGAATTAACTGGAAAATTTCCCTGAAGACAACCTGAAAGGCGTCGGTAGTAAAAAACGAAACGCCTAGGTGTGCATTCAATCCTGTCAAAGCCGTTGTCCCATTCAGATTGAGTGTAATCTCACGGAATACTCGATGCTACGCAGAGGCAAGGTGGGACAAACTTCATGTGACAGTTGCAGATCAGTCGGAGATTGCGTGAGATCCGCGCAGCCGCAGATAGGCCGCCGAAAGTAAGTCGCTGATTCCCGGAATGGGTAATGCTTTCCAAAGGAACCTAATGTGGGATAATAATTTTTAGCTAGGAATTTCGCGAACAAGCTGATTGGGCCAGCAGTTGTATTAGACAGTTTAGCATTTCTAAAGAAAAAACGCCATATTGATATTTTACGTCGGAGACGACAGTGACGTCCACGGTACTACGCTGTAGTTTGCTTGGTCGCCAGCACATGGTCGCTGAAAGTGTTGGTCAGTATCAAGCCTCGCAACACGTGATCCAATGAAACGTTTCAACAACTTTGCGGGGTTTAGTCGATCAAATGAAATGAGAATGAACGGTAACAATCCAGACGAAGTTATGACGGCTGTCTTAGACACATCCCGTGGTGCTGCGGGAACCCCGTGATACGCGCAAAACAACTGAGTCTTGGGAACTACTTATTCACTTTTAAGAATTATGACAGTCATGGATCTTCTGTACAACATAACGGCTTGGCGTGGTGGCCCTGGTTGACGTTTGATAACCGCTGTAGGGAAGCCGTCGCATACATTTCTGGACGCTGCGTGCTGTGATGATGACCGGAAAGCTGTTGAATGATCACTTGATGCAAAACTCCAACATGTATTTGAACTCTTTTCCGTAACTTAGCAACATCTCTTGAGTAAGTCAGCTGGGTTGAGCTGTTACAGGACTTTCTTTGTCAAACATATATGTATAAGCTTGTATGCTTTGGCATGCCGCAGTTTCCATTAGGTTCGCCATAACTCAAGACAATACAAACCAGTCTCGGTATGGCTGAGCTGATGCCCTATCAGTATCTTATTCTTCTGACACTTGGAAGACAATTGAATAAATCAGTTTCTGATTCGCACGCCAGCAAGTAGAGCGCTCATGGTATGTGTTTGCACGTTAGCGAAAACGAGAATAAATCTGAATGACAACCGTAAGCGTACGTTCAGCAAGGGGGCTTTGTGTGATAGGCCTGCAAGTTGCGCGACAAACGCATGTAAACAATTCGCAGAGATGTGTGAGATAATACCAATCTCATCAACAGTGTTTATGGGGGGCTATCAGGGGAAAGAATTTGTCTGATAGAACAGGTTGCGTAAAAGAAAGTCAGTTACCTATCACGTCATGACAGGCTGGGTTTGGATTTTTCGTCCTAGATTTGTCATTCCGTCAGGTACACGACTGAGCACGCTGCTATGAAAGCAATCCATAGAGCCGACGATAACAATGAACTTCCTACCACTTTCTGCATAATGCTGGGGGGTCATGTGCTAGTAGTTTTGTTAACTGGCTATCTGTGAGGAGACTCACGAGAAAGCTCCCCAGAGCTTACAAACATAACTGCTGCGTGTTAAGGCTGTCAGTCGTGTTAGAACTCATAGTAGTGATGAGTTTGATTAGTTAGTTTCCATTATTCTGCAACGAGCCAACTCTCGGTTGAAGCGGCTGGTGTGCGTTGGAGTCCATTTTAGTACTTCTGAGTCCGTGACTGAAAGAATACAAGGAACTTGGCAGTCCGCTGTTTTTGTAAATGAGTCATGTGGTGAACTATCCGTGAGAAAGTGCAGTGGCCCAGCGAAAAGACCACAAAACGTTCGGCGAACGTGCTCAGTGAAAGCAACCGTCGTGTGTGTGAGGACGGACTTTACAACACTATTAGATATCTCTGCCGAGTACCCATGAATCATCTCGATAAGTCGAAAACAGCAGCATCAGGTAACTTTGATTGCATCAAAGTTTACATGTTGCGTTGTGACGAGGTGTGCTGGAAGCGATGTAACTTCTGTACAAGCATTTCGGAGAAATTTTACCGAAATTATTGAGCGTTCATCTCCCTTGTCGTGTGAGGATCCTCCCCCACCGTTAGAAATGGTTACCTTAGCCTAAAGGTTTTTGATGGGGGAACTTCGTAATACGCACAGTTTATGGTTACCTTTTTTGATTCACTTGTACATTTTGTATACACCGTCCCCTAACTTCCTCCATACTCTTGTTTGAAAACCCCATCATCACTTTTTGAATGTGACTGACAACAACAATAAACGGAATTTTCCGAACACGGCCGATGACCTCTCCTTTTAGACGGAGTTTTGGCCAGCAAATAATTGCGCGAAGGCATCTTTTATCTCTGCGTATCCGCCGAAAAATTAACGTTCAACGTTTTGTCATCGTATGCCGCTTGTAAAATCATTTGTCCGACGTTGTCCTAACCTACTCCTTGGTTCTGTCCCCCTTTTGTGTGTAGTGACCCTTTCTATTGAACGCGGCTCGATTTGTCAGTAAGTCGTTTCATTTCTGATGACACGTCTTTCGCTTTGTTTGCACGTATACCGTTTTACCCTTTTCTGTCACCGTCACAACTTTTTGCGTTATCGTAATTTTGATCTCCCGTTAAATAGACCGCCATACTGTATAATAGCACACATAATCAGATGCCGCGAAAATCGTCCTAATGAAAAAAGGTCCCCCAGCCTCAATGCAACGAATCACAGTGACTACAAGTTCAAGGTTTCTACCCTACTTGCAAGCTTCCTATGTGAACAGCGTAGTTTTGACGTCTGAATCTGTTTGGAGCGGGATTAACCAGGGGTAAGGTTTCTGCCAGTAACCTGAGAAGAGGTACTGAAGGAGCAGCTACTTGACTGGACCATCCCCGGGCAGTGGTTGACAGTCAGGCACACATGACCCCTAGTTTCTCTGTTACTGTCGTTTTCCTTTTCCCTTATCTTAATTACTTTATTCGATGTATGGTCTTCCCCCCTATAACTTCATTGTCATAAATCAAAACACCGTAAACCCTTAAGTGATCAGTAAACGACAACTGCTGCAACACTCATTGCACTTTGTATGTTTGCACCGTTTCAGTAGCGCCCGTGATCAGAACTGAGGGATCGCATGTCACACTCAAGTCAAATGTGCCGTAAAATCACACCATGTGTCATCGCCTTATTACGAAATGCTTTGTGGGGATATCACACAAGTGCTACACTTCCCATTCTGCCAGATGTCAGTGAGCCAGTGAGCATGAGAATTTGAAAATAACTTCAATATATGCAAACCAAAAGCGATGGTTTACATTGCCAACCCCAAGGAGTTCAAGTTCTTAGAAACTTACCTTTTGTTCAGTGCCAGGAAACATGGGGATGGAAATGGAAAAAGTATCAAGGGTTTTGGGGAGTTACAGGAAACAAACTTCTCAGCAAAAAATATGCATGAAGCAGACAGTACAAGCGTTCGGCAACCTGTAGTGATTCAACTCTGCAAAAAAAGAACAGGTACAAACGGTTTAACCACAGTAAGTCCACCGAATAGTCCGGTACAATGAAGTCCTGAAACCCGTCATGTAACGCATCATATAAAATGAATAACCGAACAAAATTTTCAATCAACCACGGTAAGCAGGAAGTAAAAATCAGAGTCACGCACAGTGAACATATAGCCAGTTATAATTGGATCACTTGAGTTGTGTGATTTACACAGAGCTGCCGATGTGCATCGTGTACAAAAATAGATCAAAAAATACATTTTCGCATAACTCAATAGTTCCTCAATCAAAAGTTTCGAAGGCTACACCCAAATCAGTCCATCCCACTCTCCGCAAATTTTTATTTGCTTGGTTGGTTTTGAACATGTTACATCCTCGCTGCAATGTTGACTTAGGCCGATCAGTTTGTCTGACCGGCGGTTGTCTCGGCTGCGCATTGAAGCGAAGATCGTTCGTCCACTGTCGTTGCTGCACATAATTTCCGATTCGGGAAGCTAAAAAAGTGGTCCAGGTAACTTGAACCTGGAACGTTAAATGAACTTGTGTGATACGACCAAATCCATTAGACTTACCATTGAGATTTGTATCAGCGCAAGAGAAGGGTTGGGTCACGGGAATCGTTTCTGATTCCTGGATAACCACGCATGTTTGGTCATAATTCAGGGATTTCTGGAAGCAGGAAGTATCTAGTTGATAATTTTACTTAAAATCTGAAGCTGACCAACAAAGGTTTGGAGGGATATTTGTGAAACTGACAATAGTTGGCCACCCCAACATATTGAATAGGTTCAATCTTTCGTAACAGGGTTATCGAACTTTCTGACTCTGGTCATCCGTTATATATTCCAACCAACCTTTCGCAACGTGCGAACCTGAAGAGATGGCGTTCTTGCGAGTTGAAAGTTTAGGCGTCAAAGACCAGTGAGACATACGTGCGACTTGGATAACTGAAAACCAAAATGACACCCACAACAGAAGCATGCTATTACACATTTTTATTCTAAAGACGGTACGCATTGGGCTATTGGACCAAAATATTCACGTTCCTGTTTGGGATCTGGACACAGATAATCATCCGCTGATTCTCGTGCAACAATTGACGTTCCCAGAGCATGAGGCGAACGGTGCCACGGATTCAAAACGATTAATCCGGTCCAATTCTCATGTCAGACAGTGAACTATGGATGAAATACCGCTAAAAGGAGCAGTGGCTGCTACTGTAGAAGACTTCGGGTGGACTCTGATGTGTCTGGGTTAGTTCAACTCAGGTATGCAATGTGAAACGTTGTTGTTTCGGCACGTTGTGCGCCCGTGTTTTTTCCTGGCCCCAATATTGCCAGTTAGATTGTGCTTACGACTGTGTATCAGAAGCTTGAGTGAATACTTTCCTAGCCCGACTATTGACTTTTGGCTTGTTTTCGCGCGCCATGGTTCCCCTTTGCTGTTTCATCCAGTATTTTTATTCGAGACTGAAGATACGCTTATGGGTTTGCAAATTTGATCGACGCCTGTGTTAGTCAGTTCACTCGGTTGAATACCGTGCCAGTGAGATTCATTCATACTGCTTTGCTGTTCAGGGGATGTAAAAAAGATTTGACTAGCGATATGGTGATTAGCGTGACCTCCGCAGAGATTAACTGATACTGGGTTTGAGTGAATCAGACTCCGGCGAAATCCAGGAGAACGTCTGAAAAACAGACCAATGAGCACGGAGTTGAGATTTACAACTAAACTTCCCAAGGATCCACAGTTGTTCTGAACTTATCAGACCGGTAGCCTAATGTCGTGAAGAAGCATAAAAACACGCAATCCACTCGGTAGTTAAAGGACAACCGAGAGATTTGGATACCACAGTCTCCTGCCTTTTAACTTCACCTGCGCAATATACGGTGGTGCCAATTGGGGCACAATGATTGCTCCATCGCGTGAAATCCACGTTTGTCACCCAGCACCGTCGAGGGTTCCTGCCATTATAGAAACTCATGGTTCGCGTTCACTCAAAGTACTGTGTCAAAGCTTGATCATCACATCTCGAGAAAGGAGTCGGTTTTTCCAGAAAGGTAGAATAACTCTTCGCAAGCACGATGCGGACTAGAAATTGGCTAAACCACCAGGGCCGCATGAAGTCGCTTGAAGTTCCTTGCCTTTTGTCCATCTTCAATATTTGATGATGAAACACAAGCCTGTGAACCTCAGTCCAATTCTGCCGCATTCAACGTGATAACTTCCAGCTTGAGTTGTCTGACAACTCATTTGTTGCAGAGTTTGAATGGTGAGAGTTCAACTTTGCCTCGAGTTTCGTAATTGAAATGTAACTGTTAGCGCCCCTCAACGTCTTCGTAAGTTACAAATCAAAATATTTCCAATTAACTCCGTCATCACTGGATCACGTCGGTAATTTTGAAGTTTATGGACGACCACGATTAGATGTTCGACCGATGGGTCACGTTTGGAAACCATTACTGCGAGGGGTTATGCTAAACAGTGCCTCATCCATGGTGCGTGGTTTCACGCCTTGTACTGGCGTATGACAGGGGGACACATTAACACACGAATTGAATCGAATCTAATTTGTCTGAATTTGCTGCAGGTCCAGGCATCAGTGTAGGAATGTAAGTGCTGATAACGTCTACCCTAAAGTTGTGTCAGCGTTGGTTGACCAGTCTGTCGTTTTTGCTGCGATTAACGGTCCTACTAACTTGAAAACCACTTAAACAGACGTGTGCTTCAGTGACATCCATGGGAATGGCGCCGCAGTAACCAGAGACATCCATGCTATTATGCCAGAAAAACAGTTCCTGTCGTGGTAGCGAAACCAGCTGGTCAGTCTCTTGCATTCGTAGAGGATAGACAGCCTGCCGATTCGAAAACCTTCGCAAGAACTTATCGGGTTCCGCGATGTTGATTGGAACATGTGGAGACAGACTGTGCTTCTCATTAGGAATCGGTTGTAGCAAGTGACCCTTCGAAAAAGCCCTAAAAGCTGCTCGTAGGTTTGAGGTGAGCCCGACCCAGATCATTGAAGCAAGACCGTCATCAAGACCCTCTCCTGCTGTTATCGCGCCATTGGATAGAGAGCTAAATTCATAACATCCAGCCAAGCTTTGACTAGCAGGGATAGTGCTTATATGGACCTCCCGATAATGAAGGGGGATTTGACTGCACATAAACCGCGCAGCAAAAATTGCGCTCAGTTATACCCAGGTATACCATGAAAAGAGTGCCATAGACATCAACGGATGAAAAACGATTCTCTGATAGTTGAGACACCTAGAAATGACGTCCCTCGAAGAGTGCCGAACTTGGAGACGCATTGACCTGTACAGGTCGGAGGCGAACAACCATTTCTTGCCGCCGTACTTAACTTACTAATGACAGGCTTTTTGCATCAAACTGCACTTGGCGCTCCAAACGCGAACCGGAACAAGGTCGTACGAAACGTTACAAGATCACTATCACTGCGCAAAATATGACAGTTCGAATTTCCGGTGACCTTGTCACAGGCGCCGTATTATCCCAGACGGAAGGTCAATTTACCCTGATCGTTCCAAAGAAGGTTGAACGGGACTAAAATCAGACAATGACACCCGTTTTGGTTGTCACACGGATTAAACGCTTCAAAACGTCTTACAGCAGCCGGTCCAGTTGTGGTCGATCCTAGATTCCTCAACATCTATGCTAACGATCAGCTTCTTCGGCGATGCGAATCTAAGGCAGTCGTTTATAGTAACCTTCGTTAAGTACCCTGACACAAACACAGTCGGTGTGTGTAGCGAAAGTGTTGACTCTCAAGAAATTCGCTTTCAGTGCAAGGCTCATCCAGTTGTTATCGACTCCTTGGTCGGTAATTCTTACCTTGCCTCCGTGTTGAACGACAATAACGTGCCGCACATCCGTGCACATAGGATGAACGATGAACGTAGTGAGATGACTGAATGTTGACTGTTATTTGAGAGCCTACATGTACGGCGATACAATACTCACTGCCATTACTGAAGCGGTCTGGTGTCAACTGCGCTCACCAAATTTAGATCGTTGGTTAGTGGAGATTATCTACTGTTTCCTTCACCAAGCTGGATTTCGGACGAGTTGCTTCTGCGTGGCATGGAGATTTCCACCTGCCTGTGCTATAGCCTCACCCCGTTGATAAGCAACTTTAAATATAGGGAAATAAATCTTCCCGGCCCCTTGGTCCGTGGACTTTGCAGACTTTACGCTGAAAACTTTTGTAACGCTGCAGAATCATTGCGCATTACCAAACCCATTCCAGGCCTTGTGCTCTGGCGAGATGGACAGGAGCTCTCACATTTGGTTTGCATTCTTATCGACGAGGACCTCATGGTCGATAGTCCCGGAATAGATGTTCCGCTAGACCTAAGCGATCGTGTAGCTTTCTTTTATATTTTGTCCGCAAAGCCAGCCCTGTGTCGTTAACAAAGCCACAAAGATTTTAGCGAGGTGAATGATAATCTGCTACTTCACCACTTGGCTCACAAACCTGGAAAGACTACACCAATTTTCCCTTGGTTAATGAACTTTGTGTAAAAATTACCGCGCCGCCCTTCCAGTAGCCGTTCTTGAACTTGAACGGTTAGGGGCCTCGTAATGCAACAAGTCTATATGTCACGGGTTCCATAGATAGTTTGCAGATCCAGGAGAGCCTTAGACTGGCTGCCGATCTGCTTTTTGTGGCAACGCACAAGGACTTTGGTATGGGACAGTCTTAAGTTATAATAATGTACATTTCTCAACGCATTCGTGAGAGACACGCTCGGATGTGCGCGATCATGACAGATAATTACAGGCGGTACAAAGCAACGAATGGTTACATCATAAGACAAACGAAGTCTACTGACAGAAGTAAGCATAATCAGAGAGAAATGGATTGCGGTTTACGGAGGTTTGATGCGCACATCAGGAAAAGAGTTCGCTTGTTCCACAGATTCAGTTCAAAAGATGAGATGTTACACTAATTTTTCTTATACAAGGTTATGTGGGGGACGATGTTTCAAATATTTCAAGGTCATGCCGGGAAATACGTGCAAAAGCATTTTCGAAGTTGAAGAGGGCCGTTGCGGGGGCGTCAAACCAGGGCATAGACGCAGAGTTGAGGAATGAATAAATACAAAAGGAAAGTAGCACAACGCAAGGGCCTAGTCATCTGCGTCTGGCAACCAGAAGCCCGTTCAACATGCCTTTGTCAACAAAACACGCAGTTTCGCGCATCTCGTTCTATGGACTGTACAATGACGAAGGAGTATGTGCGTTAACACCCACCGAGTGACTTTTGTATTGCACCACTTGTGTTTCACTTACACACGAGTATCGTGCACCAAAGGGCCAAGGTCAGAAGGCGTGTGACCGACGGTTTTGTGTTCAGCCGGCCAATTCTGACCAGCCAGTTGGTAGGCTAGCACGAAATTGAAACCTTTGGAAGTAAGCACAGATCCCATAGTAAGATCTAAACGGGGCAGAAAACATTAAAAACGTCATGTAAGAAGTAGTTCGATATTCGAGTACATGTTAGTGCACTCTAGAGAGGATAGGGGGAAGAACAGAATTCGAGGTTGGACGATAACACAGTGAAAGCACGAGATCCAGCAGCATCGGTGTATCGGAAGTATCGAGTGTTTGTGGCCGATTCGGCTGCCGCATGACTGTTCAGAACGGCATGCAGTGCCAGACATGTCTACACTGGTACCACATTAAGTGCACCGGCCTCAAGGAGAACCAGTACACTCTGCTCACCTCTTCAAAAAGACCACTTCACCTGCATAATCAGCCCTTTTCGAGAGGGCTGCATTGCGTCCAGGTCTGTAACCGTCCCACTGCTCTCCACCCACTGCGAACCGAAACACGACATGTTCAATAGCAGCTGCAAGGCGTCTAAGACTGCCAATGAACTGCACATGACCACGGTTAAAAAAGCTCTGGCTTGAAACCCAGACGGCTTTATCTGACATGAAGTCAGAATTGGGCTCACCAAACAAATATATTGCGTTCGAAGTCGCATGTAGGGCAGTTGGCAGTGGCTTTGTTCACAGCCTAAACTGAGGAAGCCGCAGCAAACCTGAGAAACAGTGTATTCCGAGAGAGGAGACGTGTGTTGTGGGGACGATTTCCGACCACATCCTCTCCAGGTGAACAAGCCAGAGCGGTGTTAAACACCTCATTCCCTCCAGAATTAACAAACTTGGTTTCTGCCAGTAGACTCCGCTCCAAAGCTACAAGAAGTCACTCGGACTTCTCGTGACGTTACCCGCGAAGATTAGCACGGGGGAAGTACTGGACAAAACAGTTCAGCTAAAGAAAAGTCATGCTGATCAAAGAGGAGTCTCGTCGGATCGCTCACCGCAGGAAAGGCAGAAGCGCTCTCAGCTTGATGGAACAAGGTCACACACCAAGGCCCACCCAAAACATCCATTCACCGTTAAAGTCCTTATTCCTATCTCAGTGAGAAGACCGGTGTCTCCGAATGGTTCAACCCACGCAAGTATACCCACATCAGAGGCGACTGGCCCGATCCACTTGGGTGGCCGACCATCTTTGGCGCAGCACGGGGCTAAAACAGTAACACTCAAAGACGCTACAGAACAACACTCTTATTCTTCACCACCGACCATTTCATTTCAAGAAAGTCTTGGTGAAAATTATTTTTATTACTGTTTTATAACCCAGTATGTCTGCTTGGGTCACCCTCTGCATCCTGAAAGACGGATACCTGGCTGAGTTCAACCGTATTTTCTTCGGATGGATCGAAGTCATTTTGTTCTAAGCCATCTTTTAATTCAAAGGCCCACCCAACTTTTCGAGGGTACGAAGCTGCGAACCATCCTTCAATAATTCGGAAAACGAAGGCGGTCAGAAAGCCATTAACCATTAGCGGACCGCTACGTTGGACGCGTGGGAGGTTATGTTGTCTTCATGGACCAGAAACTCGCCCTGGAAAGTGTCACGCGGGAATTTACCTCCCCAGAGGAATCCGACGTACTCAGGTTTGGATTCCAGCCTCGTAGTCGTGACACGCTCCTTGTCGGTGTTATTTACCGATCACCGTCGTGCAGCGCATCCGACGACGAGGCCATTCTTGCAGCCGTAGACTGTCTCTCGTCTACACAACGTTTCTCCCATCTTCTCATTATGGGTGACTTCAACGCACCCAAACTCAACTATATAGCTGCTTCTCAAGAGGACTCTGCCTGCGGATTTTCGAAATCCCTGGCATTGTTGATCCATGAGAAAGCCTGGACACAGCATGTCGAACTACCTACACGGTACCGTGGAGGACATACACCCCGCTTGCTTGATCTGGTTGTCATCGGTGAAGCTCACCTGGTGGACAGAGTGATCATCAAACCACTGATTGGGCATTGTGACCACATGTTACTAGCTTTTGAGATTGTGTTACTGGCTCCAAAAGGCTTTGAAAAGGACTTCGTTCCTAAATTGCCAGAAAGCAAACGTTGACGCACTAAGGACATTCCTAAGTACACTCAAACTTGTGTCTGATTCAGTGAACTCAAACTACCTTTCTTTTAAAGCTGCCATTCACGAAGCTGATGAGGCATTTGTTCTTCACAAACTATGGAAGTCCTCCTCTTTCTCACCGCTTCCGTGGAACGTGCGTCATCTTCTCGACTAACGTTCCCGCCTATTCTCTAAGCAGAAGCTAACGGGCAAGCCGGAGGATCTAAACGCCTTCCGCTCTGTACGAAACAGGTGCAAGCGGGAAATCCGTCAACACACCCAACGGATACAGTCAAAGATCCTACTAGTAGCCCGCGAGAATAAGAATTTTCTCTTCAAGTACATGCGCCGCCAGAGAAAAACTAAGCCCTCGGCGCTTTCGCTGCGGCTTCCCGACGGGGAAACCTCCTCCAACCCCCAGGTGGTTGCTGAGACGTTCAGAGAATATTATTCAGCAGTTTACAATGGCATCCGATTTCGCCAGGGAGAAATTTCCAATACCCACTCTTCAACCAAGCTGGATTTCGGACGAGTTGCTTCTGCGTGGCATGGAGATTTCCACCTGCCTGTGCTATAGCCTCACCCCGTTGATAAGCAACTTTAAATATAGGGAAATAAATCTTCCCGGCCCCTTGGTCCGTGGACTTTGCAGACTTTACGCTGAAAACTTTTGTAACGCTGCAGAATCATTGCGCATTACCAAACCCATTCCAGGCCTTGTGCTCTGGCGAGATGGACAGGAGCTCTCACATTTGGTTTGCATTCTTATCGACGAGGACCTCATGGTCGATAGTCCCGGAATAGATGTTCCGCTAGACCTAAGCGATCGTGTAGCTTTCTTTTATATTTTGTCCGCAAAGCCAGCCCTGTGTCGTTAACAAAGCCACAAAGATTTTAGCGAGGTGAATGATAATCTGCTACTTCACCACTTGGCTCACAAACCTGGAAAGACTACACCAATTTTCCCTTGGTTAATGAACTTTGTGTAAAAATTACCGCCGCCCTTCCAGTAGCCGTTCTTGAACTTGAACGGTTAGGGGCCTCGTAATGCAACAAGTCTATATGTCACGGGTTCCATAGATAGTTTGCAGATCCAGGAGAGCCTTAGACTGGCTGCCGATCTGCTTTTTGTGGCAACGCACAAGGACTTTGGTATGGGACAGTCTTAAGTTATAATAATATATATTTCTCAACGCATTCGTGAGAGACACGCTCGGATGTGCGCGATCATGACAGATAATTACAGGCGTTACAAATCAACAAATGGTTACATTATAAGACAAACGAAGTCTGCTGACAAAAGAAAGCATAATCAGAGAGAAATGGGTTGCGGTTTACGAAAGTTTGATGCACACACCAGGAAAAGAAATAGTTCGCTTGTTCCACAGATTCAGTTCAAAAGATGAGATGTTACACTAATTTTTCTTATACAAGGTTATGTAGGGGACGATGTTTCAAATATTTCAAGGTCATGCCGGGAAATACGTGCAAATGCATTTTCGAAGTTGAAGAGGGCCGTTGCGGGGGCGTCAAACCAGGGCATAGACGCAGAGTTGAGGAATGAATAAATACAAAAGGAAAGTAGCACAACGCAAGGGCCTAGTCATCTGCGTCTGGCAACCAGAAGCCCGTTCAACATGCCTTTGTCAACAAAACATGCTTGGCGGCATCCGTTTCTGATCGGCCTGTCACAATGACCGAAGCCAAAGGACGCTTGCGCTTAACCACCACCGCAAGTGGCTTGCGCTGCACCACTTGTGGTTCCACTCACACACCACGTATCCGGTGTAAACCCGAAGGAATAAGGTCCAGAAGGCGTGTGACGACGGTTTTGTGTTCAGCCGGCCAATTCTGACCAGCCAGTTGGTAGGCTAGCACGAAATTGAAACCTTTGGAAGTAAGCACAGATCCCATAGTAAGATCTAAACGGGGCAGAAAACATTAAAAACGTCATGTAAGAAGTAGTTCGATATTCGAGTACATGTTAGTGCACTCTAGAGAGGATAGGGGGAAGAACAGAATTCGAGGTTGGACGATAACACAGTGAAAGCACGAGATCCAGCAGCATCGGTGTATCGGAAGTATCGAGTGTTTGTGGCCGATTCGGCTGCCGCATGACTGTTCAGAACGGCATGCAGTGCCAGACATGTCTACACTGGTACCACATTAAGTGCACCGGCCTCAAGGAGAACCAGTACACTCTGCTCACCTCTTCAAAAAGACCACTTCACCTGCATAATCAGCCCTTTTCGAGAGGGCTGCATTGCGTCCAGGTCTGTAACCGTCCCACTGCTCTCCACCCACTGCGAACCGAAACACGACATGTTCAATAGCAGCTGCAAGGCGTCTAAGACTGCCAATGAACTGCACATGACCACGGTTAAAAAAGCTCTGGCTTGAAACCCAGACGGCTTTATCTGACATGAAGTCAGAATTGGGCTCACCAAACAAATATATTGCGTTCGAAGTCGCATGTAGGGCAGTTGGCAGTGGCTTTGTTCACAGCCTAAACTGAGGAAGCCGCAGCAAACCTGAGAAACAGTGTATTCCGAGAGAGGAGACGTGTGTTGTGGGGACGATTTCCGACCACATCCTCTCCAGGTGAACAAGCCAGAGCGGTGTTAAACACCTCATTCCCTCCAGAATTAACAAACTTGGTTTCTGCCAATAGACTCGCTCCAAAGCTACTAAGAATTCACTCGGACTTCTTGCGATGTCACCCGCGAAGTTTGGCATGGCGGAAGTACTGGACAAAGCAGTTCAGCTGAAGTAAGGTTATGCTGATCAAAGAGGAGTCTCGTCGGATCGCTCACCGCAGGAAAGGCAGAAGCGCTCTCAGCTTGATGGAAAAGTGTCAGACACACCAAGGCCCACCCAAAACATCCATTCACCGTTAAAGTCCTTATTCCTATCTCAGTGAGAAGACCGGTGTCTCCGAATGGTTCAACCCACGCAAGTATACCCACATCAGAGGCGACTGGCCCGATCCACTTGGGTTGGCCGACCATCTTCGGCGCAGCACGGGGCTAAAACAGTAACACTCAAAGACGCTACAGAACAACACTCTTATTCTTCACCACCGACCATTTCATTTCAAGAAAGTCTTGGTGAAAATTATTTTTATTACTGTTTTATAACCCAGTATGTCTGCTTGGGTCACCCTCTGCATCCTGAAAGACGGATACCTGGCTGAGTTCAACCGTATTTTCTTCGGATGGATCGAAGTCATTTTGTTCTAAGCCATCTTTTAATTCAAAGGCCCACCCAACTTTTGAAGGGTAACGAAGCTGCGATCCTTCTTCAATAATTCGAAACGAAGGCGTCAGAAAGCCATTAACCATTAGCGGACCGCTACGTTGGACGCGTGGGAGGTTATGTTGTCTTCATGGACCAGAAACTCGCCCTGGAAAGTGTCACGCGGGAATTTACCTCCCCAGAGGAATCCGACGTACTCAGGTTTGGATTCCAGCCTCGTAGCCGCAACACGCTCCTTGTCGATATTATGTACCGTTCACCGCCGTGCAACGCATCGACGACAAAGCATCTTGCCTGCCGTAGTTGTCCTCGTCTACACGGCGTTTCTGCAGTACTCCTATGGACGAGTATCAACGCACCCAAATCAACGATATAGCTGCTCTCATGGAGGTCTTTGCTACGAATTTTCGAAATCCATGGCATTGTTGATCGATGAGACAGCCCGGGCACAGCACGGCGAGCTACTTACAAGGTACCGTGGAGGACATACACCCCGCTTGCTTGATCTGGTTGTCATCGGTGAAGCTCACCTGGTGGACAGAGTGATCATCAAACCACTGATTGGGCATTGTGACCACATGTTACTAGCTTTTGAGATTGTGTTACTGGCTCCAAAAGGCTTTGAAAAGGACTTCGTTCCTAAATTGCCAGAAAGCAAACGTTGACGCACTAAGGACATTCCTAAGTACACCCAAACTTGTGTCGGATCCAGTTAACTCAAACTACCCTCCTTTTAAAGCTGCTATCCACGAAGATGACGAGGCATTTGTTCTTCACAAACTGTGGAAGTCCTGCTTCTTTCCAACGTTTCCGTTTGGAACGGTGCGTCATCTTCTCGACTACGTTACCGCTCGCTCTCTAAGCAGAAGCTACAGTAAGCGGGAGAGTCCTCAAATCCGTCTCCACCTTGTCACGAAACAGTTGCAAGGTCTTGGTCCAAAACTTGCGAGGTTCAACAACCCAACGGATAACAGTCGAAAGATCTGTGGTAAACCGCAAGAAATGAAGAGGTTTTAGTGTTTCAAGTGCATAGCGTCTCCAGAGTTTGAAAAACTGAAGCGCCTCTGCGCTTCTGCTCTCAGGATTCCCGGCGAGGACCACTCCTGCCATCCACCCCATGTGGTTGCTGAGACGTTCAGAGAAGATTATTCAGCAGTTTACAATGGCATCCGATTTCGCCAGGGAGAGATTTCCAATGCCCACTCCTAAATCGGAGTCTCTGTTGCTCTGACGTTCAGAAGCCTCCTGATTAAGAGCAACCTAATAGTTACATTGGACGACGCAGACGATCCTTCAGATGCCTCAACAAGTGGCCCTTGAGTTTTGGCGTTGCCCCTGGCATTGGTCTGTTTGAACAGACCTTGGACAGCACTTATTCCGGATGCATGGAAGAGGATGCATCGTCATGACTGTATCTAGCCGGCGATCGTCACTCTCCCGCGCTAGTTATCGGTCAATCAGCCTCATCAACATCCCATGCAAGGTAATGGAGCGTCTGTTAAAACGCACCATCCTTAAGCATTTATTCTCGAGCTATCCTTTTCTCCTCTACCCAGCATGGCTTTCTTCCCGACCGGTCATGCATAACCAATATGCTAATCTTCATGGATAGCCTGACAGACGCCGAAGACAATGGCCATATCTCGGATGCTATCTTCTTCGACTTTGCCAAAGCCTTTGACCGTGTCCCACACGGTCCTCTTGTACATAAACTAGAGGCTTATGGCATCCAAGGTGAGGTTCTCCGCTGGATTGCATCCTTTCTTGGCAACAGGACTTTCAGAGTAAAAACCGGATCGGACCTTTCTTCTCCGATCTCCGCTGGAGTTCCTCAAGGATCCGTACTCGGTCCGTTATTGTTTTAATATATATCAACGATCTTCCTGACCTTATTTCTAGCAACGCCCTCCTTTATGCTGATGACTTAAAAATCTGGAATGCTTGTGATCCCAGTGCATTACAGATTGACCTTGACCGTATTAAGTGCTGGTCAGATGACTGGAGTCTCCCTCTAAACGACAGCAAGTGTGCACATATGTCGCTCGGAGGAGACTCCGGGAACCTATTCGTGATACATGGTGCACAAATTGTAATGAACCTCGCGGAAGGTGACATTGAAAAGGCCGAGGGATTTGGCTGTTGTCTGGTTTGTCTTCCCTTATCCCCAACAAATGGCCGTCAAAAGATATTTGAAACTCTTGCAGTGGTGAAAACAGCCTTTTCCCATATAGACAGGCATGCCTCTCAATCGTGGTCTACATACGACCACTGCTTGAGTATGCTAATCAAGTCGTATACACCGGCTTGAAGAAGGACATACTCACCATCGAACGTGTCCAGCGAGTAGCCACTAAAATGGTCACTGGCTTGCGGCATTTCTCCTACGAGTCTCGTCTTGAAATTCTTGATCTTTATCCACTTGAGTTTTAAAGACGCCGCAGCTACTTGATTCTTACGCACTTCTTCGACGCAGGACTTGTGCAGCAGTTCTCTATCCTATCAGCTGACAACAGCCGAAGAGGTCATGAAAAGAAGCTCCATAAGCTTCGACCCCGAACCTTCCTCAGGCAACAGTTCTTCTCTTACAGGGTTATCAACCACTGGAACGACCTTCCATTAGAGGTTGTTAGCTGCTCTTCTAGGGACCGTTTCAAAATGTTATGAGATTTCCACCTACTTGAGAAATTGTTAGATTAGTGCATTACTCTGTTCTCGGTACTCTCCACAACCCCCAAGAGCAGCGTTACACCCTGTTTTCAATGACTGCCTTTCAGGTCAACAGAAAACCGCTGACATCGAAACGGACAAACTGACTGGATCCGGGTGAATTGGGCCCAAGTCCTCGAACCCGTGAACAAATCGCTGAAAATCGCCGAACTCACAGAGCATTCAACAAGCAGTACACCGTGGAGGGTGAAGAAAAAGAGAGGTAGGGGCCACAAATGTTCAGGTTTCTAAAAGGGGGAGCTGGTGGATGGTCAAACGACAGTGGTCGTTGATCAGTGCCAACAAAAAAATGGATATGACGGACACGACCCGCTCAAACGTAACGTACTCGTTGTCACTTGGTCGACAGTATACTGTAATGCGGGTGACGTACTAATAACAAACGGCCAGCGCATTCACGGCCGCACACATCGCAACGCCATATAGTCATGTCACCACGACCTATGGCACCGATGGTTCCTTTGCGTACCGCGCGCTTCCGTTCTCGGCGCGTAATAATTGCTCATTGGAACTTGCGGACGCCCCTTGGGAACATATTCTTTCAGACCGCCCGGTCCAACGCCATTTTCTCGATATTCAAATTCAGCGCTACAATGCGAATGACCTACCTGAATAACATCTTGATATCTCAGCTTTTTGCCACCAGGATCTTGCCTACCTGAGTTCGTCTGCCTATACAACGGCTGCTCTGAAATACGATCATCGCTCACTCGACGAACGAGACCTAGCCAACGAAGCTAATTGGGTATCAGCATGGCTTCGGCTCCGTTCATGTCCGCCTTGTTGACTGTTTGAAACCACGTCCGGCAACCGAATACTCAAATGTTTTTTCCAGGTGTTGCAAATGGGAACGGCCCGTATGGAGCCGTTCCGTTGATACGGTGTTTAGGATCCACTGCAATACAGCAGTACACTCCGCAGTACAGATCGCTCGGCTTCAGGCTGTGTTTCTTTCACATACGTCCTTTGAGACGCCCGTAAACAGCAGTTGCCTTTGCCGTGCGAGCTCGTAACTTGCGGTCCGCGGATAAATTTGTCGACAACTCGCCACCCAATTAGCAGAAACTTGCGCAGCTATCGGGAACGTCTTTATTGATGCGGATTCGAGATGCACGTAGAGAAGCCGTACTTTGATCCGGAGAAGGCTGAGTGGAAAAATGTTTTACCGTTGCTGGTATGTAGTCCAAACTTGGATGCCGCGGTCGCGAAAGCAGTGGTCAGTCGCTGTAGTTCGTCCTCGCTGTGTGCGAACAACGCGCTGTCATTTGCAAACAGAAGCATGCGCATCGGTGAGGTATATAACCGGGTTACGGGCAGCGAAACGTCGAATATTCAGTAGGCGCCCATCCGTTCAGGTACTCAACCTCAACGCCGTCCTCCGCCGAGTACTAAAGAGCAGCTGTTAACATGGCAGTGGAGTATAAATAAAATAGGGTTGTGGCTAGGACACAGTCTTGCCTCGCGCTACGGATAATGTCAAAGTCATCACAGGTCGATTCGCACGATTGCGTCTTCATCTTCACGCCCATGTGCAACATTCTGATCAAATTGACGAACTTACCTGGACATCCAAACTTACCAAGCACCGTCCACAACGCCTCGCGGCTCACGGAATCAAAGGCCTTGGTGAAATCCACGAAGAGAGCATACAAGGGGCTGATTGTGTTTCCCGGTAATTTTCCGGAAGCTGCTGAGCAGTGATCACTAGGTCAGTCGTACTGTTATTCGATCGGAATCCACGCTGTTCCTTAGAAACACTGGCACACAAAACAACCTCAGTCAGTCGGTTGGAAGGATGCTTGCAAGCACCTTGTCGGCGCAGCTAGCAGACTGATTCCTCGATATCTCTCTGGGCATTATTTGATACCTTTACCTCCAAACAAAGGTACGATAAGAGCATCCTCGAACTTCTGTGGCACACCTTCCTGCTCCCAGATACAGGGAACCGGCTGGAGTGAAGCACGTTCCAGTGCCAGTCTGCCATTTTTCAGCTTTTCAACTGAAAATCCATTTTCGCCCGTAGCTTTCCAGCTGCGCGGTTGTCTAGTCGCTCTTTGCCGCTCTGGCAAATCCCGGACAAAGTAGAATGAAGATGTGATGACATGCTGCAGCAGGCTGTTCATAATTACCAAGTAATTGTTGGTGGGACGGTCTGGTAGGCCACCAAAGTGTTTGCGTCGTACCTCCGTAATGTCTCCCCGCTAGGCGTACGGAGAGCTGGTGTTCTCATCCACCAGTGCTTTGTTGGACTGGACAGATGGACTGGAGATCCCCTTGACCTAATGACAGAACTCCTTGTGCTGTCGGCAGTCGGCATAGCCCTGCATCCACCTACCTTGCTTTTTCAACCAGTCGTCCTTGGTTCCGCTAACACCTTCGGTCAGTTGAAGGCGAGTGCTGCGGAATGTCTTTCTCTTGTCTTCATCGTGCGTGTTCATTGTGGAGGCGGAAAACACTGCATCCTTCTCTGGCACCAAGCTGGAGATAGCCGCGTTGTCGTCATCAATTTAATCCGGACGTTTTTTACGTCGGATGCCGATTGTCCCAATGACTGCTGCCGTGATCTGTTCTCTCAGCTCTTGTGATATTCTCTCCGGGGTGGTGGATAAAGAAGTGCTTTTCATGCGAGCTGCAGCTGCACGTTAGAAAGCAGTTCTCGTCTCGGAATTCTCCAATCATTTTAAATCCGATTTCTGTCGTTCTGCAGAGGATCAACGACAAACAGATTTGCACACTTAGGTAAACCGTTTTGTTCTGGCCGGTCTATAATCCATCTTATAGTTAGCACCCCCATATTACTCGCGTGATACACATTTCACAAACGTCGCGTTGCCGCGTGATGACGCCATCAAACAAGTGGTGTTAAGAGTTTTGTTAGTGAGCCCATATCGTAATGGCGCTTGCCTCCAGTTAGAATCGGGTGTCTGTGATGGCCAGTCCCGCGAGCCGCATAAAGGTGGAGCAGACTATCATCGTTCTCATTGAATGACCAGTGCCGCAGGGTCCGAGGACTCCCGGCCAGGCTACTGAGCCGGGCCCAGCTCGAGCGTTTTATGCCACCCAGAAGAAACAGTGAATCACTTACGGGTACCGACCGGATTACAACAGATAGCTGATTACAGAACTGGTCCGTTGGATTGTTAACATAGCACAGCCGGATCTTAGACGCTAACAAATGTGACACATTTACCTCGACCAAGTGGAAGGCACATGCACGGAATTCGATAGCTGATACCATAGGGCTCGTCTACCATCAAAACATTGATGTGATCAGCGACTAGGAAACAGACATCATTCGTCCCAGCACCATCTGTTGGGCAACCTACTCAGTAGAAGTGAACCTGGCACTTGCTTCCCGGAACTTACTCTGGTCTTCAGGCTCGCTTAATTGAAGCTGCTACGTGGATGTTATGGCGATCAGCGGGGTTTAGCGTTCTGCACTCTTGTGGTGCTTCATCGACTCAGCAGCGTGCGCACATCACTTATCACAACAGAAAGGGTCGCGTTCCTGACGCGCCGCAGGTTAGTCTTCGTGTTCTGAAACTCGAGTGATCATTGTCTACTATTGTTGGAGAGATTTTTATGGAAGAAAATATTGAGGGAGGAATAGGGTTAGTACTAGCATACTCCCGCCTGTCCACCACACCATAACCAACAGATAGGACAACCAGATTTATGCCGCACGTCGGCCGATGCAGTATGTTATCCGGTTCTCGTTGTGTAATCATGATTTACTTGAGCTTTGGAGACTACCAGGACACTCAGATCTGGACAAGACAGCGACTGGGGACTTCGACCAATGCCTTCGGGATCAAAAGCCTGTACCGCAAGGGAGCGAGAGACACACACGTACGCACAAAAATGCAGCCTTATCAACCATCAGCAACAGCTCAATTGCAATAGCTTCTCACAGGCTCGACGGCCACACATATAAGGTCAACACGCTCACATAAGACATGACATAAGACGTAGATAAGCATACCATTGTGGAGATAATCAAGCCACAAGCACACATTGCCAGACCAACAGGGACAGTACCACGCAGAGCCAAAACGCCAGACATTGCATCATCCACAACGAGCTCATCTGCCTTTTGTCTGGCTACTCCCCTGTGGCCAATTGGACACAGTCGAACCTGCAATATCCATTGTCCTAGTCATCATAGCCCATCGGATGAAAACAGCACACAAGCCTGACCACTATGCCAACATAGCAGAAAAAGAACGAACAGTCAGATAGGCACATCATCAGACACAAACGTACATCAGACCTCCCAACAAGCCAGCTATAAATATTCCGATAATTCTTCCTATACTGATTGCCAGCTAAACCGGAAGTTGCTTATCAGAGTCGGGGAGCTGAAAATGTGCGAGGTATCCTGGAGGTACTTCTCTCAGCCTGGACCTGTCAGGAGTGGTAGGTGAAATGACCTTTGTTGGCAGGTTGTCCCATTAGCGGACCATTCGGTATGAAAGCGAATGGCGCAGACAAAACAGACGGAAACAGTGACGTTGATGGCAGAAACGATTCCCTATTGCACTTGCATGTTCACTTCTGCGTGGAACAAAGTAGTAAGGGTGTTTGGGGTCGGTTAGCATGTTGTAGGCGGGCGTGATATTTCTTTTAATTTGTGAATACTCCGGATTGAACGGATTCAAACCCTGAAGTCTGATCTGATGACTCAGATACTTGAGACCCCTCACTCTCTTCGTAACCCTGCGCTATACGAGTTCGGGCAAAAAGACATCCTTACAGAGATCAGGTGAACAGGCCTCGACGTTCACTTCTAGAGACGGGCGAACTAGATTAGAATAAATGGGAATAAAGGTTTTCAGGGTGAGGCAATGTAGGCTATGGTTGATAGACTTAGACTTCAGTAACCTTGCGTGCCACCACTCTGCAGTTGACAGAAGGGCTGAGATTTTGAGTGGCAACCAGCCTTAAGTCTTTCTTATGCTCAGATTCGCAGAATTGGTGTTGTCAAGGTGACGGGATGTCTTACTGTTGCAACGGTGCCTCAGAACTTTACAACTTCGCAGCACTCACCGGTAATTTAATTACCACGGCGTGTCGAGATCTGATTGTACGCTAGACTTGTCTATGGGGCCTTGAACAACCATTCAAAGCTGCATTGCCTGCGTACAACAGGAAGCTTGGAGTTGAAAGCGATGGCATTTCTTTGGAATATAGGACAAACGATAGCAGTCCGGAACTTGACCCTTTCGGCATCCCAAACGGGACGTGTCGAATTATCCGGTCAGTCCTAACAGCACGGACAGAGAAGTTGCACCCACTAAGGTGCCCTGCCAATCAGCGCTGTTGATTCTGTCCAGTTCCATATCACTGCACTCTTGAAGGCACTGTGTTGTGTCCTACTCCACTGAAGGTTTTTGAGAAGTTCAGAAAGATAACATCCACTCAACCGCTAAAATCAACTGCTTAACTCCACCGCCAATGAACAGCTACTAGGCTGGTGACGCACCAGTGGCACTGCCGGAAGCCGGGTTGTTTAGGGGTGATCACTGCATGTGTGAGGAGGTGCGGTCGAATGGTTCCCTCAGCGACGCTTTCCATCACTTCTGAACAAAAGCTGAGAAGCGAAATGAATCTGTGTTTGGCAACGACGTTACGCGCACCACCCTTGTGAAGCGGCGCTACGTAACGTTGCTTCCAGTAAGCAGGTAGTTCACTTCAATTAGAAGACTGTTGAAGCAAGTGGCTAGTGATTGGAGTTGGATTATTTGCACGATTTTCGAGCATTTGGTGGAATGTTGCGATTCAACTTTTTGTGTGTGAGAACAGTGTAACTACTCAAATCTACGTCGTTAAGGACGAGGATCTGTTGAAGGTCAGGGATCAGTTACGCACCTGCGGGGTGTCGCCGGCGGCAGTTTCCAAGAACAACTTGCGAAGCGTATCAACAGTCACTTCCGTTGCTTACTGGTTGTTAGTGGTCAGGTCAGAATACGTTGCTAAACTGGGGGTACCTAGATTTACCAAAACGTTTTTGGGCAATTGGTTATAAAACCTGCTCGGCTTTTGTCTACAATGGTATCTAGTGTTGTGAGCAAAACGCGGATGGCACAAGGATTGTTTATTCAGGAAAGCAACACGTGGGTTATGCGTTTCAACAAGACAACAAACGAAAACACTCATCTGCATACGGTACTCGGCCCAGACCGTCACGGCTGCCACAGACGTCAACGCTCAGTTCCTTTACGTTCCCTTACGTACCAAGAACCATTTCATGCGATGCTGCACTCCAATGTTTCTTGTATTTTTCCTGCGGCTACTTCGATGTCAAAATATATGCTCTGGTTCCACTACTGAATAGCAGTGGTGTGAGTAGTATAGCATGATCGCTCCTACTTATTACACTACGAAAGACTTCAATTCAATTTCGTCACTGTACCCGGCCCCATTACACTTGTTTCTTTTAAGCCTATATTGACAGCAAGCTCACTAGGTCTGGGCTAACTTGAATTGCGTCCAGACATAACGCTTATCACATAATAAGTTTTTTTCGTATATTTACGAATGCCTTGGGATACCGTATCCATTTTACTGATTCCTCATGGGACGAATGAGTTAGTCGCCATGACAACAATGGCCCTAATGTTGTGCCAAAATACTTCCACGAAGGTTGAAGATGATAAGTTCTGAAATGCTTTTAGAAATTAGCCTTTCATTTTTACGTGATCTCCCCTAAATTAGTTGTGCGGTATTGGAGGGTCAACTACCATCCCGGAGGAGGCATACATAAATCGGAACAAAATCAGAGCGTGATCACTGCAACCTACAGGAATTTCGGTGCTGAGGTTCTCAACCAAACCAGGCTCGTTAGTGAAGACTAGGTCTAAACTGGACGGTGCAAAACCCTGGCGCCATCTGGTGGGACCTAGTACATTTTCAAATAACCCTAATTCAATAGTGGTTTGTAGAAACGACGCGGCAGAAGAGTCCCGACCGGAGTGCGCGTTCAGAGCTTTGAAATCAATATGCGGGTAGTTAGTTAGAATCGGGTGTTCGTGATAGCCAGCTCGTGAGTAGCACACAGGTGGAGCAGACGATCACCGTTCTCATTGACTGAACCAATGCCGTAGGGTCCGAGGACTCCCGGCCAAGCTACTGAGTCGCGCCCGACTCGAGCGTTCAAGTCACCCAGAACAAACAGTCGGTCACTCACTGGTGCCGACCGGATTACAACAGATAGCTGATTACAGAACTGGTCCGTTGGATTGTTAACATAGCACAGCCGGATCTTAGACGCTAACAAATGTGACACATTTACCTCGACCAAGTGGAAGGCACATGCACGGAATTCGATAGCTGATACCATAGGGCTCGTCTACCATCAAAACATTGATGTGATCAGCGACTAGGAAACAGACATCATTCGTCCCAGCACCATCTGTTGGGCAACCTACTCAGTAGAAGTGAACCTGGCACTTGCTTCCCGGAACTTACTCTGGTCTTCAGGCCTCGCTTAATTGAAGCTGCTACGTGGATGTTATGGCGATCAGCGGGGTTTAGCGTTCTGCACTCTTGTGGTGCTTCATCGACTCAGCAGCGTGCGCACATCACTTATCACAACAGAAAGGGTCGCGTTCCTGACGCGCCGCAGGTTAGTCTTCGTGTTCTGAAACTCGAGTGATCATTGTCTACTATTGTTGGAGAGATTTTTATGGAAGAAAATATTGAGGGAGGAATAGGGTTAAGTACTAGCATACTCCCGCCTGTCCACCACACCATAACCAACAGATAGGACAACCAGATTTATGCCGCACGTCGGCCGATGCAGTATGTTATCCGGTTCTCGTTGTGTAATCATGATTTACTTGAGCTTTGGAGACTACCAGGACACTCAGATCTGGACAAGACAGCGACTGGGGACTTCGACCAATGCCTTCGGGATCAAAAGCCTGTACCGCAAGGGAGCGAGAGACACACACGTACGCACAAAAATGCAGCCTTATCAACCATCAGCAACAGCTCAATTGCAATAGCTTCTCACAGGCTCGACGGCCACACATATAAGGTCAACACGCTCACATAAGACATGACATAAGACGTAGATAAGCATACCATTGTGGAGATAATCAAGCCACAAGCACACATTACCAGACCAACAGGGACAAATACCACGCAGAGCCAAAACGCCAGACATTGGCATCATCCACAACGAGCTCATCTGCCTTTTGTCTGGCTACTCCCCTGTGGCCAATTGGACACAGTCGAACCTGCAATATCCATTGTCCTAGTCATCATAGCCCATCGGATGAAAACAGCACACAAGCCTGACCACTATGCCAACATAGCAGAAAAAGAACGAACAGTCAGATAGGCACTCATCAGACACAACGTACATCCAGACCTCCCCAACAAGCCAGCTATAAATATTCCGATAATTCTTCCTATACTGATTGCCAGCTAAACCGGAAGTTGCTTATCAGAGTCGGGGAGCTGAAAATGTGCGAGGTATCCTGGAGGTACTTCTCTCAGCCTGGACCTGTCAGGAGTGGTAGGTGAAATGACCTTTGTTGGCAGGTTGTCCCATTAGCGGACCATTCGGTATGAAAGCGAATGGCGCAGACAAAACAGACGGAAACAGTGACGTTGATGGCAGAAACGATTCCCTATTGCACTTGCATGTTCACTTCTGCGTGGAACAAAGTAGTAAGGGTGTTTGGGGTCGGTTAGCATGTTGTAGGCGGGCGTGATATTTCTTTTAATTTGTGAATACTCCGGATTGAACGGATTCAAACCCTGAAGTCTGATCTGATGACTCAGATACTTGAGACCCCTCACTCTCTTCGTAACCCTGCGCTATACGAGTTCGGGCAAAAAGACATCCTTACAGAGATCAGGTGAACAGGCCTCGACGTTCACTTCTAGAGACGGGCGAACTAGATTAGAATAAATGGGAATAAAGGTTTTCAGGGTGAGGCAATGTAGGCTATGGTTGATAGACTTAGACTTCAGTAACCTTGCGTGCCACCACTCTGCAGTTGACAGAAGGGCTGAGATTTTGAGTGGCAACCAGCCTTAAGTCTTTCTTACAAACCAAATTTCAATCAACAGGTAACAACTTAAAATGAATGGTCGTTCCAATGACTGATGCGCCCGTAAAAAGCCGGTAGATAACAAGGGTCTGTGGACAGAGAATTCAACGCACTATCTAAGGAAGTTCCGGCTAATGACGTCACCTGTCCTATTACAAACTGTGACGCCCCCTCACAAACGGAACACTGGACGAATACCGTCTATTTCCAGGAAAATAGTTTGCTAAATCCCTCCACAGCGACTTCTAGAACATCATTTTTGCGTGAGAGCTTGAGGACTTCAATTTGGACAACTGAGGTTTGGCAGCCAGCCAAAAAGACTGAGGTGGTTACTTCCTTCAATGTTCATCATCCCAGTAGCACTGTTATGGTTTCCACCGTTAACCAGAGCGTAGAGGCGGCAGGCAACAGCAAAAGAACGGGTGGTGCTAACTCTTCTGATGTGAGTAGCTCGTTATCCAGGGAACCAGAAGCTCTTGATAGAATAAACGAAAAAGACGAGGCAAATTTT
>LOND01000300.1:2162-17458 GCA_014220965.1 Paragonimus kellicotti
GGTGACCCGGGTTTATGCTGTTCAACGACCAGTGAGATGTGTTACGACAATTCACGGTTATGTATTCATTGGTACATTACCAGGACGTCCAGCTGGAGACAGCAGAATGATTGGGATGTTTTCACAAAGCCTGTGTTGTAAACTAAATGGCAGATAACAATTGATTAGGAGTAGTGCCGATTTTACCGAATGACAAGCTGTCTTGGTTTCAATCCCAAACCGTATGTAATTCGATCCCAGTGTGTTGGAATGTCTGACACCAGCGACTCCACCGGTGTGGTCTTCGTCCAGTTTTGCGCAGTGTAGACAACCGAGATTCGCAACCGGTCGTTCCACACCAATGTCCAATCCCTTCCTAATGTGTTCTACTTGAAGTCGTTGTTGGACGGGAGCACCCGGTGCGACTTCATCTTCAGTGGTACAGTAGCACATTAGTACCGGGTAGGATTTTTATCTTGCAAACAGTATGACAGCAGGTGCATTTGTATTCTGGTCAAGAAAAGTGCATGCCATGGATGAAACGATTGGCTGCCAGTTGTGGGCGAGAACCATGCCGTTTTCATGTTTAGCCTGCGCCGATTATTTTATGCCAGCTGCTTCCGTCCATTTTTCGCTACACTGTCTATCATTCTGTTTTATTACAGTCCAACCCGTTTGTATGGAAATGGCCGAATCTAATAAAAATAGTTATAACTGGTCTTCATCACGACCGGTTTTCACTGTGTGCATAATTTCATGTTTCGTTTACGAGATGTTAACTATTCACACTGTACTTTGCCAGTTTAAACTCTAAACACGAAATGCATAGAATGGGATATCTGACTGAAAATACAACAGCAGATGCCAACGGTACTGATAATTGTTTGTCCGACTAACGACTTGTACTCAGAAGTAATGATAAGTCAAACAGTTGAATGTCACGGGAAGCGGTGCGTCTCTTATCCATAAATGCATATCCCGCTAAGGATGGTGCTTTCAGCTTTCTCTCTCCTATATGTTTGGTGGATATATTAATTATTATTCATTGTGACAGGGTTTGTTCATAAACGGGCTCGGCCATACTACATGCCATGCACTACTGACGAGCTCTAATGAGAGCGAAACTCGAGTCTAGTGCTTCTTTTCGAAAGGGGCCGACTGGAAGTCTATGGGAATGCGACAGCTGCGATCAATTGTGGGTGATGTTCAATCTATATGAAAACCAAAATCCCTACTACTCATCAGTAATATATATATATATATATATATACATGTGCATATCCAAGGAAAGCACTAAAATGTCTCCCACTTACCAGATTCAGTGAACTCAGTGGGAAATTGAGGGGCCGGTTTACCACTGGGCAAATGCCCGGTGGCATTGGGCGGGTGGCCAGGTGGAGGGAAAATTAGTTCCGCGAAAAAACTGTCTGCCAGAATGTTTGCAGCAGTCATACGCGTCTTCGGGCTATAGACCAGTAGTTTGCGAAGTACGGAAAATGCCGAATCGTTCGTGCGATGTCGGATTAGCTTTTGGCGTAAAAAGAGAAAACAAAGCAAATGTTTTGAAGAAGAATAATTAGAAATCGAATGACAGCTCAACAATCGGATTTGATACTAAGGCCACACAAACGTTATTAGCAATAAGCACGCGAAAATAGAAGACGATAGGATTACGTTTCTACACTGTATGTTATTCGTAAAAAGTACTTTTGCCTCTCCGACTAACCGCTTTGAAAACGGATACACTGTAAAAGTGAGATGGCCCATGTTAGATAGCGTACGCGACAACAACCGTTTAGAGCACAACGTGTCAATCTCAGTTTGAGGGTACGTAGTGTACCCCCTGCCTAACGTTGGGGTTTATCCTGATTAACCACCTCGTCAGTAGCAGTCATATGTTTGAATGCTGTCGTTTCTTCACTCACTTGCCCTGGTACGTTCCACGCCATTCGTACCTAACCAGACTGATGTGTATCACCCGCTGCGGCTCATAAGACCTTTAGCATTTCAGCAGTTTGATGCCTGTCGGTAAACTGCCACTTCAGTCGCCCAATCGGTATGTTGCACGTTTGCTCCTTCATGATCATTTCATGTTATATATATATATATATATATATATATATAATTTTATGTAAAAGGTGAACACAGACTGATGGGTGTACATGTAGCTTGCTGATAAGTTATAAAGGATTCTGGTCACTATAGATTGCAAATTACCTACAATTATCCGCGACTTTAGTATTCCGGTAGACTTTTCACATAGCCCCTTTCTCTAGAAGAAGCGTTAGCTTGGTGCTTTTGCTACTGTTATAGCTCATCAAGGATGCGGACCGCAAAGGCGAAACTCCAGTCTGCTGATACCAAGAGCCTGGCTAGACGGCAGTACGTCTCGCTACTTTTGCCATAATCTTTCGAAGCAAGTTCGACAGGGCTTCTTTAAAATGCAGAAGAAAGTAAACGTTTGGTAAACAGGATGGCCATCATTTGGGTTCAGATGCACCATTTAATGTGGCATGCCGAAAGGCCAGCTAGCATTTCAATCTGGCTTTGCTAATCTCGTGCTTCTTATCGCGAAAAAAATGACATCTATTGTATCGTTTATTTCGAAGAGCAATATATACATCTTCGTTCAAGAGAACAAACGGTGACATCCAAAATTAAGCAACAGATATGTAAAAAGGTGAATGTGAAAACAAGCTGTCTGTCAAATGTGGGACGCTGCATAGTTAGCAACACTGAACAGTTGACGAGTCCTCTCACAAGAGTAGCAAGCGTTAATAGTCCAGTCATCAAATGAAAAGTTACTTGTGCGGTATGTAACAAACGGATTTAGAAAAGGAAAAAATACACGAAAAAAATGAGACAAACGGTCAGTCTCACAAAATCAAAAGCTCTTCAGGGCACAGGGGTGCTATCACAGTCAAGGCTCACGCATCGGGACAGAAAAATGTCCTTCATAATGAGACAACTGTCAGAGAGGTGGCAACAGTTAACGCCAGGTTCCCCGCATAAATGTGTCGTAGGTTTTCAGGGAACAGTCAGTAGACATAAATCCGTGACTGCGTAGGAGGGCAGTCCCAGTCGAAGAATAGCGCTACATGAAGAGGGAAATATAATACCGCGAAAAGAGATGATCACAGGTGAATGAGAAACAGAGTTCACATCACAGCCCAAAGTATGGAGGACCGATTGAATGGCGGCATTATGAGAGTCGGTTCTGTACTTCGCGACCTTGTCCGTCCAGGCAAGTTGGCTTCGGTAGTCATCCACTATACTGACGTCAAGCACCACAGCAGCGCCGTCACGAACCGCGATCACATCGGGTTTGATGAACGAGCTCGTCGTTGGTACTCGCAACTCCTCGAAGACTGTATAGCCCAAGTTGCGCAGTCGTTTCGCCAGGTCTTTGGCCACGCGGTTGTGTCGAGCACAACGCACGTCATGGGTGATCCAGCATGATTGCAGAATATGAGCAAGGCTTTCTGGTTGACCGCAGTTGCCACGGCAGAGAACTGAGTGGTCACTTCGGCCACCTCGTGAATTTCGGACCTTAGTCCGCAAGAGACTACATCTGAGCTGGATGGCACGAATAAAGATTCTGGGAAAGATGCGGTCTGGATTGAACAGCCAACGATTAGAGAGTGGAGAACATGACACGGCCGTCTTGCGAATGATAGAGTTTATCCATCCACGCCGCGTGGGCTTCCTCCTTGTTCGTCACCACTACACCCTGAACGCGTACCGGGACGTTCACCTCCCTCAAGATAGGGCCAAACGAATTATCTTTGACCACATTCCGCAAAACTGGACACTGACTGGAGAGAAGTCTCTCCACTCGAGATTTGCGCGAGATGGGAATAGTGGTGGACAAACTCGGGATGCCCAGACCGCCCAAACGAATTGGGTGTGGATGTAGCTAATTGGTGTGTCTTTAGGAAGGCGGAGCCACTGCCGAACAAACTGGCGAATTCGTACAGCTCATAGTTTTGAGCTAGATATGGTGGACTCGGCTCAACACTAATGAGTAATTCACCTTAGGGATTGGATGTTGTCTCGGGAGTTCAAGACGTTGATTGAACTTTAAGGGCGCTTTAGTGTTCTTCCAGCATCGTACGAAGTTGCAGACGGTGATTAGTGAATGCTTTACCTTTCCAGGTGAACGGGATACCCAGATAGGTCACCGTGTCAGAGGCGCTTAGTGAATGGATAATGTCCGGGCCGAAGTGAATAGACTCGTCAGAGATAGCGGTTGCGTTGTGTTTATGGTCACCGCGGATGACCATGAGCTTAGTCTTGTGTGTATTGATCTTCAGCCCGGATAGTTCCAGGGCACTAGCGGCGGCTGCAAGCTTCTCGGAGAGACGCGTAGGATTCTCAGCTAGAAGGATCAGATCGTCGGCGTAGGCGAAACCGCTGACCAGTGTGTCGTGGAACTGGTAGCCAAGCTCCGGTCGAGATAGTGACAGCACCTCGTCCATTGCCATAATGAACAGAAGCGGGGACAGTGGGTCACCCTGGCGAACACCACACTGGCACCGGAGAACGGAGCCATTGAGCGTGGCGGAAGCATTCCGATAGGAGTCGGCAATGTAATGCGTTAGAGGTGGAGGAGCACCGAAAGCTCGGGCCGATCTGATAATCGAATCCTGTGAGATAGTATCCAACAGAAGAACCAATACCATTACAACTGATTGTGACTTCCACGGTCCTCTCTAGCCATTGGTGCTCGCGATGAATGTCGTTCGGTACAACCAGTGATGAGTTTGAGAGCCGTCTCATTGTATACTACTGATGAAGTTGTCTGCAGCACCAAACTGATTATAGAAACCTCAAGATGTTTATTCCGTTTGTTATTAAAAGAACAGGGTATCATTACGATTTCTCTGAGCGGCAGCTTAAAGGTCAGTGTGAAGCTTGAAAATGATTTTTTTATGCACACATTTATCCACTTCCACTCGCGATTTCGTATTCGGTCCAAGTCGTACGTGAGCCGATTGAAGATGTTGTCCAGGTGCTTCTCAAAATGCCGTACCACATTAAGCGTCTGCTAAATACTTGAGACTTCAAAGTATTTTTTCTCCAAACTTCAGAACTGTCCTATCTTCCCAATGACTTGGTTTCACGAATACGTGCTTGCAAAAATGCGGTTGCCGAGGCCATTCGGCGTTCTTCTACTTCTGGAGAACCGGATTCCGAATCGACCAACGACACTAGCACACCAACATACGAACGCGTACGCAAAAATGAGCGGTCTGACGAACCGACATCTCACTCTTACAGTTCGCACCGTCCTCTGAGCGGAACTTTCTCCAACAATCCTGCAAGTTCCCGACGAAGTGCTGGGAGCAACCCGACTCGGACACGAAGTATGATGGCTACTTCGGTGGTTGACATGCGTAGCGGTTCCGGATCTCACTCACGCCGTCCGGCACGGCTTGCCGAGTCTACCGATTTTGATTCTAACACCCGAGTGCAATTGAGTAGGGACTATGTGGCCTCCACGACAAGACTGCACCAGATCAATCCTCATAACCCGGACAATGATCACTCGCCTCGGAAGTCACGCGTGCGAAGTGGATCCACTCGTCAAAGCCTTTACAGCAAATCTGCTAACAGGTCGACGCATGGTGAGTATTCAGTGTGTTTATACCATGACAACCGGGCGCGTCATCGCACATTTCGCATAGCTTTACTTTTTGGATCAGATTGTATCCAGTATGCAACCCGTTGGTTTGTGTAATATATCAAACCTGACAATGACGATCGGGTGCAGTCCACCTGGTAGTAACAGCATCAATGTAAGGAAAGCCCTCTTGGAACTGTGTTGGAATGTTCATAACTTATTACCAGGCATCCATTTGGAAGGCTGCGCACCGTTAAACAGCTATGACTGACTACTAGCCAACCTCCTTAATTGGTCCACATTTCTGCAACCGTCGTTCAGTGCTCGATCAGCTACCTGCCACTTTGTTGCGATGTTGTGTCCTGACTGCCTTAAATTTAGATCATCCCTGTTGAGTTTCACCGACAGCATCATGATGTTGCAGTGTGTACTTGAATTGTCTGTCATTTGTTCCTTGTCATATGGTTTTGTGTTTGGAGGACTGTCTTGTATATAGCCCGGGTACGTCGACATGCACTCTCTTGGTTGCCTTCAACCTTAATTGCTCAGTTTTTATGCGCACCGAATGGCTTTTGTCGCCGTACCACTTAAAGAGTGACGTGTGTGTTAGATTCTGCTGGTTGTACAAACCCACTAGCTCGAAGCATTTGAGGTAACTGGAGCTCGAACGTTCAATCGTGCAATTTGTGATTAATTTCGTTACGGTTGAGCTATCCCAAGCTCCCGTAAATTCTGTAAATCCGTATCAAAATCGTTCGTTGTAAAAAGCTGAGGTCCTGCGGCTGGTAACATTAAAACTGATGAAAGATCCTGTTACATTTAACGAGCACCTCTCGTTGTTGCAATACCATAAAACTTATCGATCGTTTGATTCACTCATGAACTGTTGAATGTGTTGGCAATGTTGACGGAATCAGAAAAAAGTAAACCGATATTGCATGTTAACTATTGTGTGAGCTCATGTGTTTTGTGCGTTCTTGATGAGTAATAGTGATTCAGTTGCATTCCGGATGTGTGAATCACGTGATCGAACGGCATTGTTTTCATGGTCTTACCAAAAGTTGGAGTGGGTCTCGTAATCAATTATTGATCACATACAGGGATATCTTTTCCACCGGCAAATCGTTAAGTATCATGTGACTGTATCACAGTGAATCTATTCGCCAAGGCTGCCTTCTGATGATATAGTGGTTACGATTACCTTTTTCTCTGTGGTAACATCGTATTAACCACTAAGTTGGCTGAGGTGAGTCGTATTTGATTACTTCTAATGCCCCGACTGTTGAGAGCTTATCAACATCAGGAATTGCTAGATATGTCACTCGTTACCAAACGCAAACCTACAGTTAGAATCGATTAATGTCAACAAGTACCTGTGTAACGCACAAGCTGAAAGAAATAAACGGAATCATCTCTGGCAGATATTTGAAAAATGTCTGTGGTGTGTTATGAATTCACGGCTGTCACTTCATTTCTTGTCGAAAATAGACAGGATACATTGATAGGTACGGATCTTTTGAAGGTGAATGCAAGAGAGTTTGAGACAGATTTAATCAAACGGTCGCCTCGGCTATCTGGACTACTGTTTAGGTTTGGCACCCCTAATGTAAAGCATCTAAATGTGACTCAGTATGTTGCGTGACAGTAAACATCATATGACGTGCGTAAGTCTAAGCTCAGTTGTATGCATCGTATAGTATCGGGAGGCAATCAGTGGAAGTTATACCACGGGGTTCTGGTTCTGACGTTCGATCAAGTTTGCTTATCACACTCCTGACGATACACAGAGGCCGTGTATTACAGATGTCAACCCGTCGTTCATTACACTGTGCATCCTCGGCTGAGTCTCCAGGTCATTTGCGTACAGTACCTGGTATCTAATCGATAGGTTGACAAAAGGAACTGGAAACAGTCACCAGTAAGCTGGAAACGGTAGGTCTAGTTTACCCCCTGGGCTAAGAACTTCGTAGTTCACTCTGATTCCGGCTGAAAATATCAGTGGCGTTCGGGCTGTCGTCGGTTGAATGAGTTGTTTTTGTGATGCAGTGTCAGTTAATGAAGTGGGGAATAGACAGAAGTTCTATACAAGCTGACAGCTTCGAAGTGATGACTATCTAAGTGTTTTTACCGTCGTTTTCTAACTGTTTTCTGAAAATAGTAGTTGCACGGTAATAGTTTAAAGATATTCCTAGTCATGAGAACGTTACAGTCAACGACCTCGTTTTCACCGATTCGTCATTGGACTAAACACATTGCACTCATACCGAATTTTAACAGAGCAACAGTCCTGGACGTGAAAGCATGGGCTTACGTGATCAGGTACGTTAATGCTGTGTATCAATCAAGACGCTATCTGAACATTGGTTCCTCATTTGTTTGTGGACTTGTGGTCATCCAAATTGGTTTCAAAGAATAGAAACGTGGCGTTTTGTACACGTAGTGGTTGGTTGTTCAAATAGTTTTTGAACGCCTCAGTCATGGTCAGAATTCTGCATTTCATTTCCTTCAACTGGGTAGCCTTTGCCTGGCATGCTTAAGGAACGCGTTGGTCACGTCGATCAAATGGTTCGAATCAACTGGATATGATGATGTCGCCTCGTTATTTCACTGTCGATGCTAACTGTTCTGCCTACACACCCTTTAGGAAGGCACTAACACACATAAAATGATGCTTACCACTCTGTGCCATCTATGGCGGAGGAAGGACAGGTTGTTCTACCAAGTAGCGGGTGTATTCGGCGTCAAAACGTACGAAACTTGGTTTCATCAATCGGACGACATTCGTGTTTGATATTCATTTATTGCCAACGATTGCCCACTGATGGTTTGATACTCATGTGAGCCATGGAGGTTGTCAGACAGCGGATATTCAAGCATAGTACTCTGCCCTAACATACTGGGTTTGAGTCCATCCGACATATGCATCGTATGCCACTGAACCACTTGATTCACCGAATCTTATTTTCGGGCAGTCAGGGCCCTCGGAACAGACAGCGTAGCAGTGACATAATGGTTTAGCACCACGTTATGTAACAGCTACCCTTTGGACCAACGTTCTACGCGTTTTCTCTGCTGAGATCTCAAGCATCCACAGCACTTCTAGTTAGAGACGCTGTCAGATATTGCACAAAATCGTAACTATTCGCGCACATATGGAACGTTTGCTATACATTGAATACACCCACCCATCTCTATTCATCCGCCCCATTTTGTGTTGCGCAATGCCTACTCCTGTATTAAACCTGTATTACATATCCTGCGAAAAAACTATGGGGCGAACCAATACATGACGGTGTTCACCTTCTACAGCATGCCTGTCATATGAAAGAAAACTTATTCAACTGCTGTTTACTCCTAATGAATCAATGAGGAAAGTTGCAAAATTGAAACTAGGAAACCACATCTCTGTCTATTAGAGGGAACTAGTGGATTGCGCAACGTCTGTTCCATTTGATAGTGTCAATTTCGATGTGATCTTCACGCCTGAATCGGGTTGGATGGGACGCAGGTTTTTTCATTCTCTGCTTAGGACTTTCCTCGGCACTCCCATGGGAATTCAATCTCTGGTATCATTCCAAAATTACTTGGGGAGTATCTTCCGAGAATTATCGATCCGATTTATATCAAGTAATACAAGCCAGTTGGTTCATGTGTATATTTCCGGTAGACCAATAGTTGCATTCTTGTGATGGGGTAGAAATTTACTGAAGCGTTCTCTTATTGAATGGTCGCGCTGCCCAGCGCATGCACCGCAATCAATAAGAACACAAATCTATCCAATTCGTCTACATACGAATGAGCTCTTTGCTCATATGCGGAGTGCCTAGTTCACCTGTTCGAAATGTGCCTCAAGTCACCACCGATTGTCTATTGTTGGTCTTCTTTTGAAGTGCACTTCCTTTCAAATGTTGTACCATTGCTACCTCACCTTGGCCATCCACACACTTTTGGATACCTATAGGGTGTGAGTCCACTTACATTGTATGACATTCGATTTGTTAATGTCTCCTTGAAATAGATCTTTTACTCTCGATAAACCGTGCTGTTCTTTATATGGTTCTTGCGACCGGTCATGCATAAACCTTGCTCTTAACTCCGAATAGGTCGTTGCCAGGTTGGACTCTAACCTAAAGGCCCTGTTCATTTTGTTCAGGTAAAATTAATGCTCGTCGTTTTTTATAGTTACGATCATGGACGTCTGAAAAAACAACCGGTGACACACTGATCACTGAGGGCGTTTGACGATCTGTCTGTTCAGTTTCTTTGGCTGAGGTGCCAAAATATTGCTTTTAAACTCTAATAAGTGCTCCGTAGCGTGATAAAATTAAAAGCAATCTGTTTTCACTGTCTGCTTTCTTTGGAGACCAATATAACTGGTCCTTTGCTCCCTAGATTATCGATTCACTCGGGCGCCATCCGATCTTAGCACGTGCTTGATTTTATGCTGACGCGGTTGTCGTGTGGTGGTTGTTTCAGCGTACAATTGACCCGCATTGTGTTTAGAAGATGAACGTTATGCGCGGTCATTTGTTCGATTCCTCCCATCCTGAAATACAAGCGGATTGTCAAATGATGTCCTATGGTAACGACGGTTTGAGTTAAACACGCAAAAATGGTTGTTTTGAATCGTTGGATTGTCTTAGTTTCATCGGGGGTTATATATATATATATATATATATATATATATATATATATATATATATATATATATATATATATATATATATATATATATATATATATATATATATATATATATATATAGAATCACGACGTAACCGTCATCATCATCATCATATCAGCCATGAGCCGTAGTATCAGATAGTTGGTTATATTTAAAGCTCCTTTTCGGTCAACACTACGATTACGCCTGGGATGCCCGTCTTTGTAGGTCGTTTTCAGTGAACGCAATTACCTCCTGCGTAAAGGTCATTATCTCTCGAAATCGTGTTTAAAATAGAAATTTTACCTTTTCAGGTGCACGTACGGAGTAGTGTAGTAGGGTTTACACCACAAAACGTTTGCTCCTAAATGATACGCTAAGCCAGTTGTTTACTGTCAAGCTGTCCATACCTAGGTAGCAACCTGACTCGATTCCACAACTGTTATCAGTAAGTTGCTGCGAACACATTCAAACCCGTTCTTTTATTCTCATTTTGTGTTTTGTCAGACTAACCAGAGGTCAGCCAGCCGTCTCTTCGAAGTCTTTCATAGGGCTCCGACCAGCAAAAGAATCCAACGTGTCGTTTCACAAAACTGGTCTCAGCGCTCTTTTGTTCTATCGTTCCGGATTGGTTTACACTAGCGTCTACCTCCTCGCTCAGGCATTGGGAGGCGCTTTCACACACTCCCTGTTGGCTTTTGCTATCAGGTAAATTCCAAATGGACCCAGTCGATTTGTGGTTATTGAGGATAAATTCCTTTGTACAACCCTATTGCATTTCCATTTGCTCTGCCCAGATCCCCGGTTGCTTGTACAGTGATCTCCGATCCAACTCACATTCTTCCTTTTTACACTTTCGCTCTTGTCTGATGGACGTCATTACTTCAATTTCTTCTGCTGACTAACTTGAGGATACACATATTTTTGTTCATTTTATTTTTGGATGCATATCCATTCCTGTTTCTTTGTCCCTTCCACACGGTGTATCAAAGATTGAAGTCGATTGTGCTGCTTTCTTCGTAGCTGACTATCAATCGCGCTCATGCCACCACCCTGTTACCCTTTGTTTTTGCGCCTAGAACAGCGCGAAAAATTTGGTTACTTAGCTTATGTGCGCGTACTTTAATCCCCGTCCTTTTGGATCAGATTTGACGCCCTAAAGAATTATTCAATTGAGTGGCCTCCACGTTCTTTTTTCAGGGAAGTTTCAGACTGGCAACGTAATTAACTAATCATTTCGCCTTGTGGAGTATTTTCCAACTGGGTCTGCATCATCGAGTTGTTTACCGGACATTGCCGACTTGTTCATGAAGGAAGATTTGGGTTGGAGCCTTATTGTCGAAACGACTGTGATTTTGTATCCTACTCATCCGGACCATATTAAGAAATCAATCAAACTGTTCTAAGGACTAAAGGTTCTCCGAGCGCAGACAAACAGTTAAGCAGTACGTATTGCCGTTCCGTGAAGCACCGATCTGTGGACTGGATGGTAAAATTCGTTTGTTCTGAGCTCACGGAAGAGGCTACTATTACTGGCTAATTAGGGTTCATTTAATCAATATGGTAGGTAAGAGGCGTATTCTTTACTGAAACAGAGATATTCTGAAGAAAAATGAAGGAACATTTTCAATACTGATGTATGATAATCGTAGAACATTCGTTGATTGTAGAGACAAAAATGTCTATCCAAGCAGCACATTTTGATTCCTAGATTGAGAAAGGGTTGACAGAGCGAAACGAAAATGTGGTCAGAGAGGAGAAAAAATACTTACTAGAAAAAAGAACGAAATTATCTTTTCAGTAAGTGTAAATGCGATACGAAACTCGGGAAACGGTGTTAAAAAGAAAACTGGATTAGATGCGACTGTACAATGACCGGGTTTGGCTTGACAGTAGGGTTTCATAGTGCCAAGCAAGCGTGTATCGCGATAAGTGACAGCAATATGTAGAATGAAAGCGGTTAGAAATTATAGTAAGTTGGAAAACAACGGATCAGTAGCACATCTTACAGAAGGTGGAGAATCGCGTTCAGTCTCTCGATTGTTCAACCGCTCGGAGGTGATTCGTTTTCCAACAGGTCAGCTTTGCTTTCACTTGTCGTGGGCATAAGGTTCGCTTTGTAAACCAAGGGCTCGTGTAACCGACCATCCGAGTATCTTCTCAGTTTGGAGCCAGTGGGATCTGTGCATTCGTACACGTTTGCCATAACGTTCATCTCATGCACGTCTGGGCTATCCGAGTTACTAACTTCAGGTGGATCCGGTTTCGAAAAGTCGTCGCTTTCGACACAGTCTTCTTGGTCACACTCTGTTTCATCAGTGTAGCATTCGTTCTGGAAGTTCGGTAAGGCACTGGATGAAGCAACAATGAGTAAGTTACAGGAACATGCTCAAAAGAAAAGCCAGCTGAACAAGACGTTGAATTCTTCGCCGCAACTAAACATGTTTACGACGAGCAACCCGCTGCCCAGAATCTTCTGGAACGTTCATTCCAAGGGAAAGATTTCAATCGCAATAATAACAGCAACACACTGCCAATTGATGCTAATGCTTAAATACCCTAGGGCGGTGAACGGGAGGTTTAATTTGAAGATAAAGCAGATATAATGAGATTTAGTCACTAGAAATCCTGTGTTTAGAGTCAAGGTGCCTGCCCACCTCTGGCAGTGGAAGACGTCTTAGAGATATCATCCTTCTCAGGTGTGACTGGGTTGTTTGCTTGTATGATGTACAGGCCTTGGTGTTGAATATTCTGGTTTGGGTGGGGGTTTCATGGAAAAGGCCTCTTCAAATCAGGTTAAATATAATACCGCTCGTCGTCATGATGGTCAGAGGAATCGGAACCTGGTAGATGAGCAACGAGAATTAAGCGTTCGAAAACGAAAGATGCTCGCGGGGGCGACGTGAATTTGATTCGGTCATTACGCTATCGCCTACTCAAATTCAATCGCCGGTCGGTTACTTTACTTAGTCGTTTTCTGTTGTTGAGAAGAGATAAACTGTTCGTCAGTACGATTGAATTTATTGCAACCAGAAGCGTTGGCCCTAAGTTTTGATTATAAAGTACCATCGCTCAAACCTAATCGTAGTTATATTGAAGTCCAATTTGCGAATCGTATCGATCAATTATGTGATCTCCGACCAACTAGGTGTTGACAACTTAGGCTGGCTAAAAACTAAATTTGCCGATATAGCTCATGGGTTTAACATGACTCCGATCAACAGCCGGTGTGCAATTACCAAGCACCACCTACAATCGTTAAGAGAGCCTAAGTCAAAAAATGTTGCAATACTTGAGCCGGATAATGGGTCTGGGGCCGTCATTTTAGACAAAGATGTCTATGTGCAGAAGATTTTGCCAATATTGAATGACCAAACGAAGTTTCAATGAATAGACGGAATAGATAAGGTCACCGGAATAAAAGACTGCACGGGACGACATCTGCAACTGCTTTTACAGTTGCGAATTATTGATGAAGTAACCTATAAATCCCTTAAACCATGTGGATCGTCAACACCCCAGCTGTACGGCCTGCCAAAGACACATAAGTCTGGATGCCGCTTCGGCCAACTTTGGCAATGACAAACTTCCCATACAATGAGTCGGCGCGCTGGTTAGTCGCTGTTCCAACTCCACTGAAACAAAAGTTTCAGGCCCATTCCATCAAAGATTCTTTTGGATTGATCACTGACTTGGACAACCTTGGTCTTACTAATGAACTGATGTGTTCTGTAGACGTTCACTGTTCACAAACGTCCCTCTGCGTGAAACGATTGATCATATTTGTGAACTCGTCGAAGCGAATCGCGTTACATTGCCACTGCCAACCGATATACTGAAGGAAAGTTTGCTGCTCTGCACTGAGAATGTCAGTTTTTGTTTTCTCGAGCAGTCCTACCGTCAAATGGATGGAGTAGTCGTGGGTAGTCCGCTGGGTACCATCTTAGCAGACTTCCTCATGTTAAGAATTGAGCACGAGCTACGGCGATAACTAGTTTGTCATACCAGAAGCAATACGTTGATGACACATTGATATTCAGTCGGTCCAAACGGATAGTAGGTAATCTGTTGCAACTCCTAAATAGTTGTCACTCTAAACTGAAGGTGACGTGTGATTTTGAGGGCATTTCTAGATATACTCATGTCTTCGAAAAGATGGCTTGATTAGAAGAGTTGCCTATGGGAAATCCACGTGGTCGGCCAATACTTAAACTTCAACAGCTTCACACCGGTCCAATATAAACGAACACTAATAAATACACTGTTCACACGAGCAAGACGAATCTGTACTCACGACAGTCTTGTGGATGAACTAGACTTTATCACTTCCTTCTTACAATCAAATGGTTACCTTCAAAAGTTCATAGGAAGGTACTGTTGTATACGCGTCAAGGCCGCCTGTATACCTCATACTCGTGTTGAGACCCAGGCTGCGTTCTGATTGGTCGTGTCTTCAATGACCGACGCCTCGTTCGCCGCATGTAAATGCGACAATATGGTGTGTGTTTCTACTGGGTCACGTGTTCTCTCAACCGTTGTTACAGCCTGTAAAGTGTACTGTTGATAGCACCCGAATAGGAATACAATAAGTATAGTGGACAAAAAGCACCATCCGAAGAGGTGATCACTGTAGAAAAAAAGAGTCTACATACAGTTGCCCTTTAAGGGTGACCACATCATGCGGTAACAACACAAAGACTGAGAAATTCATTTAGACGAACATTTGGTGCAGCTAAACTCCGTGTACTCCCTCGGACCGAGAAGCTGTCAGTGTCTTCAATCAAAGGAGACCAGCCTATCGGTGTCACATCGCATTGCCTTTACCAATCTACATGTAACTACGGAGGAAGTTACATAGAGAGAACCGGAAGATGCATGATCTCCAGAGTGAAAGAATACTTGTCTAAATGGGTGTAAAATTCCGTGTTACCGGAGAACGGCAATGTTGCTGAAACACGTAAACAACCAGTTTCAGCAGTCGCTAATCTCGTTTTGACCCCCGGTCACGTTTTCGTTCCAGTTTGTGCATTC
>LOND01000300.1:17558-29222 GCA_014220965.1 Paragonimus kellicotti
CATTACGCTATCGCCTACTCAAATTCAATCGCCGGTCGGTTACTTTACTTAATCGTTTTCTGCGACTACTGGTCAACAAATACTCCACTTCTCAGATGTTAACCAGTTCGAGCATACCGATCTTGAGAACGAGAAATGGAAAGTGAATATTGCTATCAGAACTGTTGGGAGGATTCCATATCCATTGTCTGGGATTTACTTTATAGAAAATTGTCTAACTGTTAGAATTTCTTTGGAAAATAAGTTGGGTCAGTGTGACCTGAAAGTCTCCGGTAACAATCTCATAACCGGTGGGAAACAAGTAACGGCCGGACAGTTGTTTCCAAAGCGTTTATTGTAGAATAGGCACGTCAACGGACACTTTGAGTAGCATTTCGATTATTGGCAACTGTGTACGCTTGGGAACTCAATTGGTATCGAGGACTCCAGGAGCACCGGCGACTTTCAGGGCGCAAAGGCTTTCTATGGTCAGTAATCGCAGCGAAAATCCACAGTATCGTGCCCGCACATCTGTGAGGATGATCGCTCGGTCTGCAAAATATGAATACCGGAGCCCATTCCGTCCGTCACAGTCAGAAGACCAAAACATTTCGGTAGCATAATTATTCATCACCATCAAAACAGCCGTTGAGTTTGACCAAAAAGGCTACTGATGGCTCAGACCGCCGCTCACTAATAGTTGGAATATCCTAGCAAGAAGACGTTAAGACGGTTGAATTAATGAAAGAAGACTTAGCGGGAGAACTAGGAATGGTATGAAGGCAGGTGCGCCACTGACTGCGACACAGCCGCCATCTCGGATAGCGTCCATTTAATGTAGGCTAATTGGCGGAGACAACGATGGCCAAACACAGCAAGCTTGTTGATATCTTCCTTGCGAACAGGCCACGTTTCCGTAGAGCAAAACAGAACGTACACAAGCATTATATACTCTTCCTTTCAGCGACAATCGAACGTCTTTTCGACGCCACAGACCACAGCTTTGGCAAACGCAACTCGTGCCTTTGCTATCCTCGTTGATATCTCATCAGCAATATTACAAGCTGACGAGATAATGCTACCCAAGTATGGTGAAACTGTCCACAGTCTCAAGCGGATTACCTGCAATAAGAAAAGTAGGAGTGGAAATGCCCGGTCCCGAAGCAACACTTTGAAAGTGCAAAGCGCATTCCATACAAACCAGCCCGGTCACTCACCTTGTTCTGCATGTCTTCGGCAGAGGGGCTAAGTAAGACAATGTCGTCCGCATACTCCAGATCGGTCAACCGAGCGCCAGGAAGAAGCTCAACACCAAGTTCACTGGACTCCTCAAGCGCACCCTCCAGAATGTCGTCCATGACAAAATTGAACAGGAAGGGGGAAATCGGACACCCTTGACGAACACCACTAGAAGCGATGAACGCCCGAGATAGCTGTCCATTAACCCTCACCCTGTTTGCAGAATGAGCATACAATAGTCTCACGTATTTGCCTATTTCACCGGTACTCCCTTACGAAGAGGACAGCTCCTGAATCGGAGGCGGTCTTCAGGTCCAAAAAGACCACGACCGTCGGCTGCCTGTAAGAGTGCCGATGTTCCAAGATCCGTCGCAAGGTAAAAATGTGGTCAACGCACCCGACCGGATCGGAATCCTGCCTGTTCTTTCACGTATCTGACTTTCTCTGGGTTTAGTGAGCCGACGTAAAATGAGGCCAGTGAGTAACTTGGAAGCAACAGATACCAAACTGATGCCTCTGTGGTTGTCACATAGATTTCGAGGCCCCCTTTTTGAAAACGGGGATTATGTTGTGAGGCACAATCACAGAGGTACCTTTTCATCTCCTCAATCGTCTTGAAAGAAGTTTTGGTAGTACTGATATCAAACCTTCCCCGCATCTTGAAGAGAGGAGAAGGAGTCTCTTGTCCAGAGCCTTATTCACTTCAATACCTGAGCTCTAGGACCACTTTCTGCTTCCGACGGAGGGCCGTCTGGAACGCAATAACTGACCATTCGGGTCCCGTCGTCCACATGGTCTGGTTGAGGCCAACTGAACTGATCTTCGAAATGTTCAGCCCACCTGTCAAGTCGACGCGATTGATTGGTGATAAGTGAACCATCTTTTTCACATATGGTCTCACACCGACTCGAACGAGCACACCACGGATCAGGGAAAAGCCTTCTGCAATTCCCAGATAAAAAGGCTCTTTCCATCTCTTTCGACTGTTCGACCAAGTAGTGCTCACGGTCTTTGCGCAAGCTTTTAGTCAGCTTACGTTTAAGGTAACCAATAGTGACTTTAGACGTATTACGACTGCTCACGTAGAAACTGCACAAATGTGACTGGCTGATTTGCGTGAAACGCATTGTCGTCTTTTGTCAGTCGTCGAAAACTTGACATTGTGCAATCGTATCGTGTGCACACTATTCTGTAAGACAATCATCGATCATACGAAGAGGACATATCAATCGCTTGCGGAAATCACGTACGAAGGACGCTAAAGGACCAATTCCAATGGGTCCCAGTAAGTACGTAGTAAACTGTTCGTCAGTACGATTGAATTTATTGCAACCAGAAGCGTTGGCCCTAAGTTTTGATTATAAAGTACCATCGCTCAAACCTAATCGTAGTTATATTGAAGTTCAATTTGCGAATCGTATCGATCAATTATGTGATCTCCGACCAACTAGGTGTTGACAACTTAGGCTGGCTAAAAACTAAATTTGCCGATATAGCTCATGGGTTTTAACATGACTCCGATCAACAGCCGGTGTGCAATTACCAAGCACCACCTACAATCGTTAAGAGAGCCTAAGTCAAAAAATGTTGCAATACTTGAGCCGGATAATGGGTCTGGGGCCGTCATTTTAGACAAAGATGTCTATGTGCAGAAGATTTTGCCAATATTGAATGACCAAACGAAGTTTCAATGAATAGACGGAATAGATAAGGTCACCGGAATAAAAGACTGCACGGGACGACATCTGCAACTGCTTTTACAGTTACGAATTATTGATGAAGTAACCTATAAATCCCTTAAACCATGTGGATCGTCAAAACCCCAGCTGTACGGCCTGCCAAAGACACGTAAGTCCAGGATGCCGCTTCGGCCAACTTTGGCAATGACAAACTTCCCATACCATAAGTTGGCGCGCTGGTTAGTCGCTATTCTAACTCCACTGAAACAAAAGTTTCAGGCACATTCCATCAAAGATTCTCTCGAATTGATCAGTGACTTGGACAAACTTGGTCTTGCTAATGAACTGATGTGTTCTGTAGACGTTCACTGTTCACAAACGTCCCTCTGCGTGAAACGATTGATCATATTTGTGAACTCGTCGAAGCGAATCGCGTTACATTGCCACTGCCAACCGATATACTGAAGGAAAGTTTGCTGCTCTGCACTGAGCATGTCAGTTTTTTGTTGTTCTCGAGAAGTTACCAGTGCCTTCAATCAAAGGAGACCAGCCTATCGGTGCCACATCGCATTGCGTTTACCAATTTACATGTAACTGCGGAGAAAGTTACATAGGCAGAACCGAAGATGCCTGATCTCCAGAGTGAAGGAACACTTGTCCTAAATGGGTGCAAAATTCCGTGTTACCGGAGAACGGCAATGTTGCTGAAACACGTAAACAGCCAGTTTCATCAGTCGCTAGACACGTTTTGACCACTGGTCACGTTATCGATCCAGCTTGTGCATTCAGAATCCTGTTACGTCATTCCAATTCAAGATTCCTGAGGTTTGCTGAAGCGGTCGCAATCAATCGCCTCAAGCCAGCTCTCTGTGTTCAGAAACAGCTGTTCGTGAACTTGACCCTTCCCTGGACTTAGTGACCTATCCTAACCCGCTTATTGATTATCAACCCCTGAATTGTTTGCTATAAAAAACCAATCCATGTTATTGTAAATTTGGTACTGACGAGTCAATACGAAATGCTTGCATCTACCAGTTTTCGTGTTCTAACGGTTTTGTTCAAACTTCTGAAGGGAACCAACTGTTTGAAATCAAGTACAGCCTAAGTCTGCGCCATCATACTTAATGTTTCTTCCTGTTTACACGCCTTAAGCAACCAATAAGGGTGAAAAACAGAAGAAAAGAAAACAGCGCGTTTATGTTGAGTACCATTATCCATCAGTACAATCTACATATACGTACGTTCTGTGACACTGCCTGCGCAGTCGCCACCAACAACTCGTGGCATGTTTTCAATCAAACGGTTGGCAAAGAAGATCGGTACATCGATTCATGTCGTTATCAAGGCGACTTAAGCATGTACAATTCGGGTGCCAACGTGTATAGACAGATTTTGTTTCAAACAGTCTCACGTGTACTTGATAAGGTTCAAATCTAGTGGGCCCGTTGGCTTGGGAAGCGCTGACATCCTGATACCAATAATATCGCCTGCACCTTGGACCATTGACATTTAGTTGCCGTCTAAATGTTCGTGTTCAGGTAGAGTTCTGACACAAGGTATGCAGAATAATTCCATAAGCTGATCTCAACACCTCACTGGCTTTTCTACCGGATTTATTAGTTGGGTAACCAGTTATAATTATCAAACACCTGATAGGATGCGGCCCATTTCTTCAGACTCCCGTGCATTATCATTTTTGGACAGTCCAATGTCTCCATAATCCGCCGATTCATAGTTTGACAACCGGGCAAACCACTTTGTACCATGGTGTAATAACCAGAGCGATTATCGTAAGCCACGGTCATTGAGAATAACTCGCTTCAGATAGGAGCTAGAGAGTTCACACTAGGAAATCGTTGTTTGAAACATGAAGGCCAGAGGAGATGACTGTGTAGGCATGACCAAGCTATGGCCACCAACTTTGTGATCAATGTGAAAACTGCTGCCTATCCTTGGACTGTTGGTCATTAAAGTTATCTGGAAATCAGCGGGAATGTTCCGAGCTGCAGGTTATCGACTCATTGGATTTTGGAAACTAAATGTAAGCAGAACAACTTCGCCAAAATTAACATAGACGTATAAAGACTGATAACATCCAACGTCTGAAAGGAAGTGATAGCACAAGAGTTTCAAAGGTAAGACTCAGCCTTATCATGTTGGACAGCAGTACATCAGTGGCTCACACAGATACTTTACTGTCAGTCGACCATGACAATTAGAAGGTAAAAGAAAAGGATGGGGTCCAGTTAAAAAATCTGTTTAAATTCAAAACGATTGACATCAGGGTGCTGTATCTGTATACAAACTTATCTTGTTGCAAAGTGGCGGATTATAACTAGAGTCATTTCGGTATATCACTGGTTGTCACAATAGATTGACGTTCAGTTCAATTGCACTTTATTCATAGGCAACACAATCAAACGACGGCAAAACTATAGTCCAGTGAAGCTGATTAGGCACCATCTCATCCAGTGTCTGTGTGTCGTGAGTGCCCCAAGCTTGTGAGCGAACCTGACGGCTCCAAACAATTGAATCGTAACCCAAAATTAGGTCGTGAACCTCCTGTGGATAGCATGATGTGAATGGAAACCAAAATGAGATGAACTGTGTAGTGTTGGTTGTTTCCGGCGACGAGAGTTTGGCGGAGATTGAACTCGTCCCACGTGATCGGGGAAATATGCGGCCACACGCATCATCAGAGTCAGGCGTGCTAACGACCCATTGGGTTCACCGCTTATCCAAACCCCGACACTACAGACAATCTAAGCAGCGGACCATATAACGTCAATTTAAGACACAGTAGGATTGCACAAGTAGTTTCATCGTTATATCTTTCGCTATTCGCCATGTTCTTTGTTCTATGATGGATCAATTAAATTACGCCTCGTGATCCATTTCTTGATACCATGAATGATAGCTGCTTATTGCAACCAGTCTGATTTCTTTTTTTTTTGTTATTTATGAGAAAGGTTTGAGTGCAAGTACGAGTATTCCATTGCAGTAGTGAAATTCTTTTTACTTAGACAGAGGTTGAATGGTTAAAGCGAAATAGTGTCGAATGGCCAAAGCTCTTCAGTCTCAACGTTAATTGCAGTACTGGAGGATACTCTTGGAATGTTACTACTGAGGAAAACTTAGGGAACCTCTAGTGTTAGATGAATCCGTACATATGGTAGTTTGGTGATTTTCAAAGTGAAAATTTTGGCAGAAGCTCGTTTGATTTGAAATGCTTCACAAACTGTAAATGATCCCAACAAAGTTTTCAGAAAAAGTTAATCGGTCTTCACCAAATTACTTTAAAAGTTTGCTTCAGTGTCTTACACAAGACTCTTGGCTACACCACGAAATAAGCTAATATCTGTAAAGAATAGAAAATAGTGTGACTACCATTTTTGTTTATCCACATACGTGTACAAGGTAGGATTTCCTGATCTTTTGACGATCAGAACTGAAGCATAAGTGATACTGACCCTCAAAGTGATCCGTGTTACGCTCTCGCCGTTGACGTAAAATCACAATTTGACAAACGTTAAAAGAAAATTGATCATCAAGGAAACTATTAGAAGTTAAGGATATGACAGAAGTGTCACTGATTTTCAAAAGAATATGCTTTCAAATGAAATTTTGCTAGTATTACAGGACTACTTAGTGCCTTGGGTCACGCGGTAGAAATTCTATGGAACATTTTTGTCGCGAGCTAACACCGCTGAAAACCACTGCTCAACGTTACTAGCTAGCTTTTAAAGAGAGCAACAAGCTTGGTAGGATTATTCTTCTTACACGTACGCATAATAACGCACTTGTTGACGCACGAAGCTATCTTTACAATAGTCTAGGGACTGTTTTCTAGTCATTTAAAAGGAGAATCTTTAAAAACACAACGACTATTTTAACACAAATGCACACCACAGTTGTGAGTACTTCATAATTTTCGCTTAGGTTGTGGAGGGTGCGTCGCTCAAACCCAAGAAACCAGTCATGACGCAGTTATAACGGGTGATTAAGCGAGCACAAGCAGATGGATTTCTGGCACACACACACAAAAGCTTACTTCACAAATACGTTGTTCTAACGGATGGGATTTATACCCCATAGCCTCATCAGCTGATGAACGCAGGATGAAAGTTTGCTTGTCGGCTCTAACAAAGGCACCACTTTTATATTTCGGCTGCATGGTGCTGCAAAACGGCAGGTCACCACAACTCTGACTACGACCGAACGTTTTTGTGATTCCATTTTGCTGAGCGCAGTGACTGCATAGGGAGCCCGAACGAGACGAGGAAGACGAAGTGGTGCAGGAGGAAGAGCTCGAGATAGGATCGACAAAAGCAGACCAACAAAGATAGGTCCGTCTTCTTCCGGACGATTTGTGGCTTTGCTTCCACTCGACACGGACCGTGGGAAGGGAAACTGTAGGTAAGGAATGACTAGACCTGTGCAGGGTTAAACCCTCCACGTTGGGGATAACTTGACACTGTTTATCGACCACCATGAGTTCCATCTCTCCACATGACGATCGGTTGGCGTCCACACTAGATTGTGTCATAGTAGGTGGTTCGAAAGGGTCCATTCTTCCCGAAACCGCTGAACGCAACCGAATATCCCCGTCACTTTCGTCGACTTCAGCCACACTAGACAGCTCGCTAACCCGGCCGTGAAACAGACCAGAACGAAGTTCAGTGCCACCACGATGGTGGCGGGATTTGCTCCCTCGAAGAAAGCCGTACCCGTTGACAAGTCTGGGTTTGAACAGTCGGTTGCATGGCTGACTCGCTTCAGACTGACATGGAGGGTCTTGTGATCCGGACCAACACCTGTCAAAATCACCCGCCTCTTCAGCCACATCCAGATGACGTTTTTGAGAACATATGCGCACAAGTGCACAGATCAGTACGAGGGGCACTGGAGCAAGTACTGAAATAACGCAGGTTGTAGAAAGGAAAACAAATGTTATAAACAGAATTGCAAGCGACACTAAAATGTGAGGTAAAGAAAAGTAGGTTACGTCTATTAGGTGAACTGAGGGGGTGCTCTATTAGAACAACCGAACGGGTCGCTAACAGACCAGTGCTATTTAACAGTAGGCGTGGTTTAAAAAAACTGACAGTTCTTAATCCTGTAATTGACACGTTCTTAAGTGGTTCAAGACATTCAAATTCGCTAACAGAATCGTGTTTGGATCAGTCTTGAGGAACGGGAGGAGTAAGTTCGACAAGTGCGTCAGGTACATCTACGCTTTATATTCACAAGTATCGGAGTGAGTCGGATCTATTATCAATCAGTAGCTGTTGACAAGGTTACGCACTGGTACAGCCATCTCATGAGGTTTTCATGGATTTCGGGGACAAACTTTCCGATGGTGTCATGCTCTGGAATAGGACGGCAACATCACATACTTCTACGATGACTTCCGGGCAGTCAAAAGCCTTCAAGTAGGTTGATGATGTCAGTCGAACTGAATGGAACGCTTCCAAAAGGTGCAATACGGTAGTGCAGGACTGGCAAAGACTTCTGGTTATACACGTCCTAGATGGTCGTACGTTACTATCACTTGGGTACTCGTCTAAGTGTTGAAAGAGTTAGGTGAGACGATCAGAAGTTTCAGAGGTCGGGACGACGTTTATCAATCTGCACCGTGTGAGGAGGCGGAGATGTGCGCAGCATTCGCATATCCGGGACTGTTACGCAGTTGGGTGTACTTAATTCAATTTTTAACGGACAATATACGTCGACGACCCGTCTTTGAGATCTGCTGCTTGCAAACCACTTCACATGCATGGTAGAATCACCATTTGAGTGACGAGACTGTCAGAAGAGGAATCTTCACCAGATTTATTAGTTACAGTACGCTTCTGCACATAACTCTATAGCTTGATTTAACAGAACCTTAGTTACGCAGCTGGGATAGAATGCAAAGGGCAGCAAGGAGGTTAGTAGAAACAAAACTATACATTGAAACAATGAAACAAGTAATGTTTAGACTTATCTTCGCTGATCTGAAACGTCCCTCGGATTAGAGACCCAAGGATCAGGCACGATATCACATACCTCACTAAATTTTACTAAGTCGTGCCTAGGTTGGAAATCGTTTCTGTGTTAAATTAGCCGTCTATGCTCCCTTCCTTCTACTGTGTGATATTGTGTTTTCACATACATAATCAGAACATAGCAGACGCAAGACTGGGATTACGTGGTTTATACTCGAGCAGATTTCGCTGCATTTCTACTGGCGTTTAATGCAGTTGAATTAAATGTACACAATTCAAAACCACAAAAAAAAAACAGTCATAGTTTAAAACCAGGTGGGTTTCTACCAAGGTGGCAGGAAACAATGATCCGTAGCAATACCTAAGGCGAATTCAAGTCAAGGACGTAAAGACACGTATCGGAGACACAGTATATATCCAGTTCCAAACTCGAGAGAGTGCTCGCCAGAGCAGCTTGTTGACCTATTTGTCGAAGAGTGTGGACGTTAAAAGCACCTATGTTTACCGGTTGTTTTAGCTTGAACAGACGGTAATTAACAGCAGAGAAGGAAGTTGAAGATGAAAGAGCTGGTCTCTTAGGGCAACGATAATTTCTGATGGTTCACGGTCGTTTATGCCCAGGACGAGAGTTGACTTGAGAATCCCGAGATCGCACGAAATCCGTTTGAAAGCAGCAGTTTCAAAAGCCTAAACTCAACAAACGACCCTAACCAACATCACATGAGGGAAGCAATTAGAGGTTTCGTGATATGTGACCACATCACTCTGCGGCTGTCGTGGAATTGTTTTTTCGTTAGACAGCCTACTGGAATACCAGATTGAGCAAACAGATGAATGAATAACAAACAAAACAATCACAAGCTACTTCAACAATATCTCGTAATGCATCACATATCTGGAACAATGACACATTTATCCCCACAGAAGATGCGATACACTTCCGGAAAAAAAGTTACAAGTTACATAAGTGTTAAATACATTACAAATTCATGTGCCATCCACCATCACCCAGTAGGTAGGCGTGTGTGTGTGTGTGTGCGAAAGCACGTTGCAACAAATCTCACGCAGCTGAAATACTTGATGTAATTCAAAAAATTAAAATATGCATTACAAACTTGTAGTCTATAAATGGTGCCATGGTCCTCAAAAAGCAGTCACATAACTTGTTCTACTGGACGTTAAGTTGGCATGTTGTTGATGAGAATTGCCAGTGTAAGTCAACCTCGAAATGATCAATGACCAGTCTAATCATGTGTTGAAGATATACTATAGCGGATAGTGATGGTGCTGTTTGTAGTTCGGATTGAGGATTTATGTGTTCCAGTGTTTGCCAAGTTTGGCATCTAGGTTGCGAACGTTTCATCTCCAAATAAAGTGATATAATCAGTGTAGAGATAAGATCTCCGCTCACCAGAACTAGATACATACTCAACCAGATCATCACAGAACCTTTATTCAGGCATAACTCTCAACACAAGAATTTTTTCGAAGCCTGATGTGCACCAACCGGTTCAACAAACAAACGCTGAGCGGAACAAAATCTATGATCCAACGCGAGCCAAAGAATTGAGATGTAAACACCATCACATTCAAATTATGACACACGCAGACGAAGCAACCCGAACGGATCGAACCAGTGAGTAAAACTGGATTGTGGGTAACCAATCGGATCGAGGTCCAAAAACGAGTATCATGTGGGGATACTTAAACTTACTCGTAAGGCACGCACTCTATGTGGGACGATCTCAAATGTGCTTGTGAATAATTGTAATGTATCGTAGCGTACGCTGTGTAGCGGATCTGCACATCTTCCTCCATAATCTAGTCAGGAATCGCATGCAAAGTTCCTATCGCCGTAAGTGCCGACCTCTCTATCTCATCGTAGCTCTTTGACTCGTCCCTGACGGATGACCAAGCCTGAGACGCGATTATTCCAACATTCAGAGGACTATCTTGAGACCGTGGAGAGATATGGTCAAAGTCCACTTTGCAAGAATTGTGGACATCAGCGACCGAACGAGTCATAACGCAGCAAAGTCGGACAAACGGGCGAGAAATATCAGGCGGGAATCCACGACGGATAGCGTCTGTCAAACGCACAGAAGCAGACAGGAAAGCGGACGATGTTAAAATGAAAACCTTCCAGCGCTGTAAACTGGAATTCCGGCTCATAAATGTGTGTGAGAAAAAGCCATGCGAACGGGACTTTCTGATATAGAATGAGATAGAGGCGGCAGTCAGTAGTACTCATAAGCTGTAGCTACTATTCACCGTTTACGTTCGCCGTGGAGTAAGCCTACGTTTTCCGCGAGTAGGAGTAAGTTGCCGTGCGGATTTGTGTTTGGTACGCAGTCCTACTATTGGTCAACTTGCAAGCGCGGGATACGGATTCAGTACCGTTTTCTGAACCCTAGATACTGAAGTCATCGGATAGTCAGACGAATAAAAAGATGAGGGTTCAAACACAGACAATGGTCAATAGCTTACTTAATGGACGAATCACCAGCTATGAGCGACTGGCAAATCTTCACCATGAACGGCTGTAACTAATCCTGATCGTAGATTGCCCACAGATAAGCGGTCAAACTAAACGTTCGTTGCTGCCATGTCTACGCACATCGAACCAAACGTAGTGCACACGATAACAGCTGTCTACATCTGTCTCTTAATTTCCATTCAGTCTTGAACTAGTGAGAAGTCGAAATGACTTATAATCCACATACGGCGCTTCGGGAAGCATTATCTCTAATCTGGAGTAACACTACCTTTTGTGACGCCTT
>LOND01000300.1:29591-43700 GCA_014220965.1 Paragonimus kellicotti
TGTCATGCATGACAGAAATTCACTGAAAGGGAGAGATCGGGTGCCCCGGACGAACACCACCGGAAGTGATGAACACCCAAGACAGTTGTCAAAAATTCTCACTCTGTTTGTAGTGTGAGCAGATTCACGTGTCTCTGGAACTCCGTTGCGAAGATTACAATTTCAGAGAACGTCACGAAGAACCGGACCGAAGGCAGCCTTCGGACCTAAAACAGCAGCGACCGTCGACTACTTATAAAAGTGCCGATGCTCTAACAGACGTAGTAACTGTCCCCTCGATAGAATGTGAATACTGCCTGTTCTTCACGTCGTTGAGTTTTCCTGGGTCTAATGAGCTGATTCAAAATAGGATCGGTGAATACTAGATTAGTGCCTTCGCGGTTGTCACGTACACTTCGGGTCCTATTTTTCCAAACGCGATCAACCGTTAATAAACAAAAACCACCAGGTTCATGTTCAGTCTCACAAAACAACTGAAGTAGACTTGCCAGTTCTGGGATCAATCTCAACTATTTGGAAGCATCCGTGTCGGGATTAGCCTGTCGGTATACTCACTTCCAAATGATGCCTACGCAAACGATCTGTGATGCACCACTTACGATTGCAACAGCATATCCAATAGCCGATGTAAATCTGGAGGAATAAGACAAGGAAAAGCGTAAGGGAATTGTGTCATATTGAAGTTGACTAAGGCTGTTAAGCCAGACGGTGAGCTAGAATGGGAACAGAAATGAAAGACTGGGTGGTGACGAAAACCAAGCTGTGAAGAACGTCGCACAATAACCGCATCAAAGTGCACCTTAATTATGAAAGGAAATGCAAAGAGGGGTCCAGGAAACACTAAATGGATTGAAATTTTGACGGAAAAAAGGACAATGGCTGTGTTGCTCCCAGAACACGGCTTCCGATTTGAAGGCAATATGTTCTGTGCTTAAAATGGGCACGTATCCACAACGAATATTGAAACATATCGATTATCCAACATAACCATTTAACTGGTTCATTATCTTTTTATGGCCAATGTATACAACATCATCATGCGTTCTGCGTGACCGTAACGTTGTGAGGCAATGCCACTGCTCGATCGATGAACAGCTCCGCTTCTTTGACTGCATTCTCTGTTGAGACCGCCTACAGTAGTCAACATTTTGCACCACGAGTCCGTGATCATGTCACTGAGTTGTTGCTTTAGCATATATCCCAATGGACAGATCAGCTGTTACAGCCACGACTACGATACACAAATAAATAAGTGTCCGACCTGAAGCTTCTCGGGTTTGTGGAAATGGTCACAAGGAGGATATGAACAGAAAGAATCCTCTAACAATGATGGATTAAAGTTGAAACAACGTAGAAGAGTTAGCAAACATCATCTGAGTACAACATAGCTTACACCTGTTTGAGTTGCCTTGTCGACCGCGATATCGATCTCTAATCTGGAGTAACACTACCTTTTGTGACGCCTTGCTTATTATTACACTATCAATTAAGATACACAGTTTACCTCCAATGGGCGATAATGTGTTGAATGATTTGGTGGACAATGATGTGTGTAACGCTTTTATGTCTATTCGTTTGATGAAAACTTCTTTGTTTGTCGAGTCTTCTCAACATTACCCTCCCAATCAGATGAATAAGTGACCAGGACAAACACTGGTTAGACGACAGTTGTGCAAGACTGTGCAATTCAGAGTTGTGGTTGGATTAGCAATGATAAAATATTTCCGACCATGCAGTTGTTGAGCATAAAGCTGCAACATTTGTGGGCATATTGCCAGACTGCCCTTACTGTATGTATCTTCTTGTTTTCACGTATGATTACGAAAGTACAACCCAAACCCTATGAACGGTCCATGCTTTGTCAAATCATACTTGATGCACAGGCAAAAAGCATTTGTTAGCCATTTAAGAACGAAACGCTTGACAAACCTTCTGCGAGATCCACCCTTTCCCTACACTGTGGGCGGGCCAGATTCGCAGCCCCACTAATCGTACTCTAGCAGGAATCGCGTACGCCACCCTAGTTTTGTCAGTGTCAGTAGGATCTCCGTGAAGCATTCCATTATCTATTATTTGCATGCGCTGTTTGACTTTTGACTTTACCATAATCCAAACTGCTTCTATGAGGTTGAATACAGAGGACTATTGGTCAAGGAGAAAGGGATTTTAGTTCCTCCGGTGTGATTCCACTTAATTGGCATGGCTAGCTGTCACGACTTATCATATTCGGTTGGTGGGATTGTTCACAAAGTCCATTAACTAAACGTCGCAGCTATTGTTCAAAACAATTTCCTGATGAACAAAGCGCGATTTATCGTGTCATTGGAGTAGCCAAACTCAGTGCCGACAAGTGCTACTTAGTTTGTCACCGGAACTGCTTTCTACAATGGTTTACGCTCGTGTTCCACGAAGTAGCTTTCCTCAGTTTAGTGTGCAAAACAATGTGAAAATTGTACCATTCATCAAAACTAACCTCGTGCTCGCTTGGAAATAGTTTTTAAGTTCCTCAACATGGTCCATTCATGTACACATTATTTTCATAGAAGGAATCGGTTCCGGTAACGAAAGCTTTTTATGATCAGTTGGCCATAAGCTAATTAGGGTTTAATGCATGATTCCTTCACATCTACTTCCGGTCTTGCAGACGATACAGAGTTCACATAGTCGGATCAAGACTGAACCAGACTATCATTGTATTAATTTACGTAGTACGAATGCGATTTTCAGATGAAGACCCCGAAGAAACCTTACTTGCCCACAGTTCTCGAAGTTCAGCAATAACATAAATATGAAAAAGCCTTCTCGATTATACGAACTTGGTGAAAAACGATCTATTCACAAAGGAAGTATTGTCAAACCATCACAGTCGTTGCAGTTCTGGGATCAATCTCAACTATTTGGAAGCATCCGTGTCGGGATTAGCCTGTCGGTATACTCACTTCCAAATGATGCCTACGCAAACGATCTGTGATGCACCACTTACGATTGCAACAGCATATCCAATAGCCGATGTAAATCTGGAGGAATAAGACAAGGAAAAGCGTAAGGGAATTGTGTCATATTGAAGTTGACTAAGGCTGTTAAGCCAGACGGTGAGCTAGAATGGGAACAGAAATGAAAGACTGGGTGGTGACGAAAACCAAGCTGTGAAGAACGTCGCACAATAACCGCATCAAAGTGCACCTTAATTATGAAAGGAAATGCAAAGAGGGGTCCAGGAACACTAAATGGATTGAAATTTTGACGGAAAAAAGGACAATGGCTGTGTTGCTCTCAGAACACGGCTTCGATTTGAAGGCAATATGTTCTGTGCTTAAAATGGGCACGTATCCACAACGAATATTGAAACATATCGATTATCCAACATAACCATTTAACTGGTTCATTATCTTTTTATGGCCAATGTATACAACATCATCATGCGTTCTGCGTGACCGTAACGTTGTGAGGCAATGCCACTGCTCGATCGATGAACAGCTCCGCCTTCTTTGACTGCATTCTCTGTTGAGACCGCCTACAGTAGTCAACATTTTGCACCACGAGTCCGTGATCATGTCACTGAGTTGTTGCTTTAGCATATATCCCAATGGACAGATCAGCTGTTACAGCCACGACTACGATACACAAATAAATAAGTGTCCGACCTGAAGCTTCTCGGGTTTGTGGAAATGGTCACAAGGAGGATATGAACAGAAAGAATCCTCTAACAATGATGGATTAAAGTGGAACAACGTAGAAGAGTTAGCACAATCATCTGAGTACAAACATAGCATACACTGTTTGAGCTGCCTGGCCGAATATCGATTCCTCCTAGTAAGGCGGAAGATCGCACGTTTTCGAACACAGCAAACAGCACACTGTTTGTTCAATCAACAAAAAACTAAGGTGCAAGCGATCGGTGACCAGGCTGTCACATGATTATCTCGTGACACGAATTTACTACATTAGATCTTGATGTAATAAGTGTTCCGGAATTTTGAGATATGAGATAGTTGGCTACCACGCTGCATGTCGGATGAAGGATTATTGGCAGAAACAACCATCGTAAACAGAAAACGTGTAAACATCTAGTTTATTGTGGGTGGGCAAAGTTCAGCCAGTAGGAACCATTGTTCGGGCTGCCGCTGGCACCAACGGCAAATCACAGAGTGAAGACACGTAGATTCGAAGAACAACAGGACAGAAACAATGGTGATTCGTGAAGAAAAAGTCAAAAATCCTGTTCAAACCATCATTGTGGATGCACGCAAACTCCTAAAGTCACAGGCGACACCCACCAACCTGACTAAACGAAGCGATCTAGGATGTTCCACTGTAACCGACTCATCGGCGCTTCTGCCAACTACATGCCGCTGCATCTGACAAAGCAGCGAGTACCGACTGAATTACAGATTGTAAGAGTGAAACGACCAAGGTCGGGACGAATAAGGGGAGAATCAAATGTGGAAAATCCGGACTATGGTTAGACTCGAGCCAGCTACAGACATGCCGAACTACGTGTCATTTGGCGTTATTGGATTCTAGCATGAACTGTTCGATAAATCCTGTTTGGGTAGTCAATCTGGTGGATTCTATGTGATACAGTGGATTGGGCAGGTAAATAGGTCCGAATGTAAAAGTCCGCAGCTTGCGGCGTGATTTTGTAGCTCAGCTGTTGGAGTATTTGCTGCGCCTTGGTATGCTGTTTCTGCAGCTGGTTTGAATCTAGCCGAAGTCCAGACTTTTTATCAATTGGGTCTGATTTAAATTATCAAATCTGCCAAACTAATAACCAGTGTAGCGAGAAAGGCGTCCAATAAAGCACAATCTTTATTGTCCAACACGCTAGTTACCACGCTACGCATGCGCTCGCGTTTATGAGTCATCATTCCAGTCCACAACACGTCCAGGTTTCCGTTCACGCGTCGTGTGCACTTCTGCCCGGTTTACGTGTGTGATCGGCGCCTTCTACCGGGGGGGTTTTCCGCCTGTCACTCCTCGCCCGTTAATCCGATCCTGTTGAGCGATAGCTCGTCCGGTCGCTCGTGTTGTCCGCAATCTATCCACTGTGGGTTTTGACCGTATTCCGCGACCGTGTCGAGATATTCCTGAGTGTTGGAATAATCGCGCCCCCGATCTGGTCGTCCATCCTATTTTGCCTGCCATGCCTCGCCCGTTGATCCGATCCAGTCGAGCGATGACTCATCCGGTCGCCCACGCTGTCCCCGATCCGCTCGTTGTGGGCTTTCGGACGTACCTAACTCCAGCGTTGAGGTATTTCGCCAAGTGCTGGAATACTCGCACCTCCAGCTTGATAAGCCACCACACCAGTGCTACGATAATTAAAAACTAACCAAGGCAAGTTCGAATGAATATAAGGGGAAGGTTGAATGATCACCGTGTACAAGGATACTTAATACTTACTCTACGGCACGCACTCTATGTTGACCGATCTCAAATGTGCTTGGAAAAGGTAATGTTGTGACGGATGACCAGGCCTGAGACGCGATTATTCCAACATTCAGAGGACTATCTTCAGACCGTGGAGAGATATGGTCAAAGTCCACTTTGCAAGAATTGTGGACATCAGCGACCGAACGAGTCATAACGCAGCAAAGTCGGACAAACGGGCGAGAAATATCAGGCGGGAATCCACGACGGATAGCGTCAGTCAAACGCACAGAAGCAGACAGGAAAGCGGACGATGTTAAAATGAAAACCTTCCAGCGCTGTAAACTGGAATTCCGGCTCATAAATGTGTGTGAGAAAAAGCCATGCGAACGGGACTTTCTGATATAGAATGAGATAGAGGCGGCAGTCAGTACTCATAAGCTGTAGCTAAACTATTCACCGTTTACGTTCGCCGTGGAGTAAGCCCACGTTTTCCGCGAGTAGGAGTAAGTTGCCGTGCGGATTTGTGTTTGGTACGCAGTCCTACTATTGGTCAACTTGCAAGCGCGGGATACGGATTCAGTACCGTTTTCTGAACCCTAGATACTGAAGTCATCGGATAGTCAGACGAATAAAAAGATGAGGATTCAAACACAGCAATGGTCAATAGCTACTTAATGGACGAATCACCAGCTATGAGCGACTGGCAAATCTTCACCATGAACGGCTGTAACTAATCCTGATCGTAGATTGCCCACAGATAAGCGGTCAAACTAAACGTTCGTTGCTGCCATGTCTACGCACATCGAACCAAACGTAGTGCACACGATAACAGCTGTCTACATCTGTCTCTTAATTTCCATTCAGTCTTGAACTAGTGAGAAGTCGAAATGACTTATAATCCACATACGGTGCTTCGGGAAGCATTATTATCTCTAATCTGGAGTAACACTACCTTTTGTGACGCCTTGCTTATTATTACACTATCAATTAAGATACACAGTTTACCTCCAATGGGCGATAATGTGTTGAATGATTTAGGTGGACAATGATGTGTGTAACGCTTTTATGTCTATTCGTTTGATGAAAACTTCTTTGTTTGTCGAGTCTTCTCAACATTACCCTCCCAATCAGATGAATAAGTGACCAGGACAAACACTGGTTAGACGACAGTTGTGCAAGACTGTGCAATTCAGAGTTGTGGTTGGATTAGCAATGATAAAATATTTCCGACCATGCAGTTGTTGAGCATAAAGCTGCAACATTTGTGGGCATATTGCCAGACTGCCCTTACTGTATGTATCTTCTTGTTTTCACGTATGATTACGAAAGTACAACCCAAACCCTATGAACGGTCCATGCTTTGTCAAATCATACTTGATGCACAGGCAAAAAGCATTTGTTAGCCATTTAAGAACGAAACGCTTGACAAACCTTCTGCGAGATCCACCCTTTCCCTACACTGTGGGCGGGCCAGATTCGCAGCCCCACTAATCGTACTCTAGCAGGAATCGCGTACGCCACCCTAGTTTTGTCAGTGTCAGTAGGATCTCCGTGAAGCATTCCATTATCTATTATTTGCATGCGCTGTTTGACCTGTCTTACCATAATTCAAACTGTTTCTATGAGGTTGAATACAGAGGACTATTGGTCAAGGAGAAAGGGATTTTAGTTCCTCCGGTGTGATTCCACTTAATTGGCATGGCTAGCTTCATCATTACATTCGTGTGGTGGATTGTTCACAAAGTCCATTAACTAAACGTCGCAGCTATTGTTCAAAACAATTTCCTGATGAACAAAGCGCGATTTATCGTGTCATTGGAGTAGCCAAACTCAGTGCCGACAAGTGCTACTTAGTTTGTCACCGGAACTGCTTTCTACAATGGTTTACGCTCGTGTTCCACGAAGTAGCTTTCCTCAGTTTAGTGTGCAAAACAATGTGAAAATTGTACCATTCATCAAAACTAACCTCGTGCTCGCTTGGAAATAGTTTTTAAGTTCCTCAACATGGTCCATTCATGTACACATTATTTTCATAGAAGGAATCGGTTCCGGTAACGAAAGCTTTTTATGATCAGTTGGCCATAAGCTAATTAGGGTTTAATGCATGATTCCTTCACATCTACTTCCGGTCTTGCAGACGATACAGAGTTCACATAGTCGGATCAAGACTGAACCAGACTATCATTGTATTAATTTACGTAGTACGAATGCGATTTTCAGATGAAGACCCCGAAGAAACCTTACTTGCCCACAGTTCTCGAAGTTCAGCAATAACATAAATATGAAAAAGCCTTCTCGATTATACGAACTTGGTGAAAAACGATCTATTCACAAAGGAAGTATTGTCAAACCATCACAGTCGTTTATGGCTGGTGATTCGTCCATTAAGTAGCTATTGACCATTGTTTGTTTTGAACCCTCATCTTTTTATTCGTCTGACTATCCGATGACTTCAGTATCTACGGTTCAGAAAACGGTACTGAATCCGTATCCCGCGCTTGTAAGGTGGTCAACTGTAAGACTGAGTATTAATCACAACTATGCGATGAATTTACTCTCATCTACAGAGGATTATACAGTAAATGATTACTACAGAGAAAAAAGAACAACACCTGTTTTGCAGCATTTGGGTAACCGTTTATTGAGCAAGTTATATTTTACAGTTAGTGGGAATCCTAAATGCTCATAGCGCCTTTCCGTGCACCATCAATGCCCATGACATTCACCGTGTGGATTGTCCTGATATTTACACACGAACAACGCACCAGAACAAATACAACCTAATTGTAGCCGAAGGGTAATTATCGGACTTTCGATTACGTTTATTAAGTCTGCCTATTTAAGCGGCTCAACCCTCATCACGTCCGTGGTGTATAGCCTGTCTACTAACCAGTGATCGCAATCGAAAGTAGGTCGGGAAACAGAAATGTTGAATTATATGCCATATATATGCTGACATGATCGGTTACGAATGATGGTGAAAACTGAAGTGCGATAGACCTATTGGAAGTAGTCGTCTCAAGCGTTATTATATTCAGTTCATTTCCCTTTTATATGCTATGCTGTTTTACGAATGTGATTGGATGGGCGAATCTCGTTGCTAAATCTATAGGTCTTTGTAGTGTTAGCGAACGTAGCTCGAATATGAGAGACACGCATGAAATATCTAACAATAAAGTAGAGGAAAGTAGTAAACAAAGACAGATTGATTGACTGCGAATGGTTCATAACGAATACGCACATATACCGGCTTGTTTGGTTCGAAAACAGAATGGACTGGATTAATACAACAGGTATGAAAGGTAATTTATTAAATTTGTATAGGGAAGAATTGCCAGTCGCCAGTTCACATCGCCTTGCGGTGTAATGGTACCTATGAATAACCCAGCCAAACATAATACATTACGGTACTGAAATCCAGTGCGGTAAGGTAAACTGACCAGAACCGGTTTACACTCGGACGATGATACTTCAAATCAGGGTTGGTTAGGAATGAGGGGGAGGGGAGGCGACAACTCACTTCAAAAATTCATGTAGATTGCATTCGAAACAACTTGTGATGATAATTAAAAGGGTTTATCGAGTTGATTAGATTTGGCTGTTAACAGTTGCTGTCAAGCTCGCGCTGGTTGCGACCATAACAAGAACAATTAAAACGGACAATTCAGAGAAATGTTCCCCATCGAATTCAACAGGTGGACGGTTCCAGCATCATTCGACTACGTTCTCTTAAATACACTAATCAAAACCGTTCGGTATCGGGCTGAACAACAATTCGCAATGTCTCAAAGTCAACCAGATATAATTTTGGACGCAAAAATAAAACATAGAAAAGACTTGTGAGTAATCTGGGATTCACAATAATACCTCTCCTAAATCAAAAAGTACGTTTATGAGTCAACAGCGAATGTTATAGAATACCCATTCAATTCAGTACATTGTGACTTGCTGAGATAGCTGTTATTTATATCTAGGAACGACCATAGCGATCGTGTTGCGCAACGTGCAGTCAAACAGTATCCCCATATAGAACAATACGACGTCCGATCAACGCCAAACAAGCAGAAAAATCAGATACTGCGCCCAGTTTGTTCGAGACATGCAGGTAAAATAACTTCCTGAACATACTTACTGTTTAAACCATCAGTTTAACTGAATCAAGAATGCGGAAGAAAATGATGGACTGTTCACTCAAAACACAAAAATGCTCAGTCCATCTACGTCCGCTGTTGTAAATATGGTAGTTTTTATACAAAAAGGATGTTTTTTCTGTAAATTGAGATTGCCCCCACTTGGATTAGATTTCGATTCGATTTTTCGACAAGCTAGCCCTGTGTGGGACAAAGAGATCCGTTTATGTTTCCTTCCGATGACGCAGTATATTCAACAGGAATAATTATGCTCATTATTTCCTCACACCTACCAACATGAACCTGGTCAAACCGCACTCTCGACGCTAAAATAAGCGCACGCACTTACCAAACCGGTCCGATAGTCCATCGTTAGAGTAATTTGCGTTGAGCATGTAATCACAGTTGGTTTCATCAGCTGACAGAGAAATAGGTTCAGTTGGCCCGCCTATCAGAGTAGGATTACAATCAGGGAGGCTATCACATCGCATGACTGCAGGAACGCAAGCCTCTTCGAGACCTTCAGATTCGACGTCAATATCTGACGCGTTCGTTGGTCCGGCGGAGGTGCACCAAAATCCGGAAAAAAACTCACACAACACGCGTTCTAAGATGAATGTAAAGACATGGAAAACAACGTGCACAGTGCACTTTGTCATGGTATACATCCTTACTTTAAAATATATAAAAAGTCAAAATAAAACGAAGGACATCGAAGATTCTCGACGAGTTTCGGTCAAACATGCCCATAAACAAAAATAGGTGTTTGTGCTTAAGATTCTGCGACCTTCTCGTGCATAATACGGCAGATCAGTCATTCTGAACTATAGCGCGTTAGATCAATAAACTTCACGCAAATATCATTATTGAATAGTTGTAGACCACTAGACAGCCCACAATGAAGCCCGCGTTAGAGTGTTCTCATTCAAGAGTCCGAAGACACCCCTCAGGTATAAATCTGTCTTCAAACTGCGTACGACCTAGTATGCATAACTACGAGTTCACAGACACTGTTGTCAAAGCGCGTGGTACAGTATACAATTTCCGTGCACAACTGACTGAGGTAAGTAAACGTCGTGGTTGTGGAGATTTACCTGACACGTTTAATCGTACTAAGTTAATGATGGGCACTGACAACATGGCATTGGTAAAAACAAAAATCCACTTGACGAACGTATATCACTTTAATTTTCCCCACGCATCCTTACAGAACGCAGGAAGATATATTCTCGATAGGCCATCACACATTCCGTTCGCAAGCAATGATATATCAAGGACTCTCGACCATAAATCACGCGAAATTCTCCCAAGAACTGGCAACGACTACAGTTTACTCACAACTTTGAGCAACGATCTAAGTTCGATTCACAAGCCAGACCAATCTTTCACTTATGAGCAGTGTGGCAGATTTGACCATTTATATCAGACCCAGTTGCGAAAAATCTGGACTTCGGCTGGATTCGAACCAGCGACAGAAACAACATGCCCAAACGCGGCAAATGCTCTAACAGCTGAGCTACAAAATCACGCCGCAAGCTGCGGACTTTTACATTCGGACCTATTTACCTGCCCAATCCACTGTATCACATAGAATCCACCAAATGACCAGCCGATTGACTGCCCAAGCAGGATTTCTCGAACAGTTCACGCTGGAATCCATCAACGCCACTGATGAGCATTGACACTGTGTTACTAATGAGTAGTTTGGCAGATTTTATGATTATAGATGATATCCAATTGTAACTGAGTCCAGGTGTGAAATTTCTGAGCTCTCGGTGTGGTTTCGTAGCTCATCTGGTAGATCGCTTGCTGGGTTTGGGCATGTTGTTTCTGTCGCTCATTCAAATTCGGCCAGTACTTAGATTTTTCTCAACAAGGTCTTCTTTTGAAGGTTCTGGGTTTTCCCTTATTATAGCTGTCTCTAAAGCGCATAAACTGCTTCCTTTTTTAAATACGAAAGCCCGAAATGAAAATCTCACGTTTGGTTTCGATTCTGACTTCGCTTTTAACGCTTGGTTATTTTTCATAAATGCGAAGGATAATCTAGAAGCGAGTTGGCGATCACATTGGAACACCTTCAAGGTAGTATCCTCAAAAACGATCAGTTCAGACAGCACAGGTGCACAAAAAAGCCACTGTTCTTGACGACCAACAAGTGGACGTAGGAGGTACCATCACCATATCTGTTCCCTCTACAACAACATTCCAAGTTTCAGTTATACCACTGAACTGAATGAGTCTTATCAACCACTACGGCAGAAAACTCATCAAAAATGGGCGATGACAGCGCCGCTAAGACTTTATAAAAGAATAAAAGCCTTACAAACTCACATATTACAACGGCTAACTGATCAATCATGTCTCAGCACCGTTCAAAAAGAGACTCATAAGTGTCTGAATCGAGAAAGCCAGGATAAATATGCAGAAATGGCTGTGGTTGCTCAAAAAATATCTAACGCATTACTTGATGCCGACACTAGGGCAGACGGTCTCAGAATATCTTTTCTTCAATCATGTACGCCCCTGAACAAAAGAACTGTCATCTGGACATTCAATTATACAACGAGCTCTGTACGATCCTTCATTCCAGTCATTATATCATCCTACCGTTACACCGATTCGAGCAACCGGGCTGATTATTATGAACCAGGAAGAAGCGAACTCAGCACAGCGTAAAGCAGACTACAGCACGCACGCTTGCAACATTCCCAAACGATCAATAAGTTACATAGCTGGATAAGGGACTCCTCGAATTTTTTCAGCTATTTCCATCACAGGGATATAACTTCAAGCCGGCGTGATAGTTACGAAAAGCCATCGTCCACAGGAACACCCGAATCAGCCTGTTACCACGAGTGCAGTGGGTCGGGTAGGTTGGTCTGAACGTAAAATTTCTGAGCTTGCAGTGTGATTTCATAGCTCAGTTTGGAGACAGCTTACCAAGTAGGGGCATGCGGTACCTGACACCGCTTTAACTCTAGTCAAAGTGCAGATTTTCCATAAATGAATCGCATCTAAAACCAACAAACCTGCTGCACTGCTTGTCAGTTCAATCAGGCTTGATACGCTGACCGATAGGAATCATAGAACTGAATGAAGAGGGCGGGCAAATTCATAGTTTGAACAGAGGGATCTTTGAATGTACAGAGAATAACTGTGGTGAGATGACTAGGGCATCATGAAACAAGAAAAACCACACAGGGACGCGCACCGATAACTGCGCCAAATGGCCATGATGTTTGAGATAATTGCGCGGGAAGTACTCCATTTTATTCTAGGGATCGCGTATCAAACGGGGACCATGAAGAGCACGTAAAGTATACACCGATGCATTGGTGGTGTAACAGATTAGTGCGTATCGAAAGCAACCACGCATAGACTGGATGGTGGGATAATGTTTGTTGCCAATCCACTGGTAAGTCAGTCAACCATCCTCAGATTTGACTCAGAAATACATTAACGCGCAAGGTCTAACCAAGGAAATAGTAAACAAACAACCTACATATAGGTCAGTAAATACTGTATTTCACTGCCCCGGACAGTTTCATGCAGAAAATGGAAATTCAATCCATCTACATTACACTACTATTTGTGAAAGGCACTTCGATCAATCCCGAGGTTACTCCAGCGTGAGGATCGACATATAATGACATATTAATAACACGGTCGATTTTCTGATGGAATACTCATTCTAAGATATACTTAAGTTTGAATGACGAGCAGTATTTAGAGAGGAGAAGCACTGCGACAAGACTATTATTCAGTCAGTAATACAACCTGAGGGATTACTATTGCTATTAACTTTATAAAATATCAAGAGAATGGTCATTTACCACTTGCAACATTGTGTTTAAAAAAAGGCGTTTATTGCATGTGGTGGGAATATGAAGACCAGGCAGCAAAGCGAGACTTCATATCGGAAATTGAAAAAGGAACTGACAAAGTGTAGAACTATTGAAATATAGTAGTAGTAATGGAAAAGAAGAAAACGCACCACGCACACCTGCTGTTCTGATCGGATACACTTGCTTACTCATCTGGATGAAAACCTTTTACACTGATCGCTTTGTCTGTGTAATTCGAGAGTTCGTGTTAGAATTGATCCATTTGGAAATCTAATGAGAATAAGATTGTTGCAGTTCACTATTCCGACAATTCAAGCCTCCCCAGCTGTCATGAGTGATGAAACAAATGATTGTTGAACAAGTTTACCTAAGTGATACACAACAAAGTGTTCTGTCAGATTGTATTCCGTGGGAAAAACCGGGTAAACCCCGTTTGGCAATTGACGCGTTCAGAGCTCGTCTTTTGGTTGATTGATATCCTATTTTTAGCAGCTAAGAATAGTATCGATTACTCTCTCCCGTTCAAGCAGACTGCTACTAGGCAAACATGCCGAAATAATAACCACACTTCTGTGGTTTCAATGTCAGCAACTTTCCGTCTGAGCAGATGAGTAAGCAAGTGTATCCGATCAGAACAGCAGGTGTGCGTGGTGCGTTTTCTTCTTTCCCATTACTACTACTATATTTCGATAGTTCCACACTTTGTCAGTTCCTTTTTCAATTTCCGATATGAAGTCTCGCTTTGCTGCCTGGTCTTCATA
>LOND01000300.1:86656-118895 GCA_014220965.1 Paragonimus kellicotti
ATACCTGAGCAAGCTCCGATCACAGGTTTCCGAATATCACTATCATCATGACTGGAATTTCGATGTGAAGGATGGATAGACGGATTTAGCCAATCAAGAGCGAGTTGTTCATGTAATATGACGTCATCCCAAACGACACGAAAATAGGGGGAACTGAGGTCATTTTTAAGGCAAATACCGTCATCTTCCAGTAGCAAAGAATCTAGGGAAACATTCGTCAAAAAAAACTGAACATACACTTGTCAGATTTTATAACGTGTATTAAAAATAGCACGATAAAGTGTCGTACATCGTCAACCAGCATCCGATGAAGAAACGATAACGCACTTTGACATTTCGGAATGCGCGCTTGATTCTACCGAACGTTTAGAAGTTCATGCATATTGATTCAGCTCACGCGTCGATGTTCAACGGTAGCTTGGAGGGTTCAGTGGATTGGATAGGTTAACTGCAGATCCGGGAAACCTTTAACTCGTAAATAACCCGCTTCCCGGTCTAGTGAAATGAAGCGCCAGTTCCCATACACATCTCCCGACACGTTACAGCGCCAGGTAATGGATAGCTCTTGTGCAGCTCGAAAAACTTCTTCCAAAACAATAGGACCGTCTAAGAAGGATAGACTTCGCTTGTATAATTAATTGGAGAATGACGTAAACAGAATAATAGAGGTAAAAGAGTTGAAATGGACCCCAGAATTCTCGTTCAAAATGCGGGTAACTCGAAAGTTGGCTCAAATTCTCTCGTTGTCATTGTCTACTCATATTTTTTCCGCATTAGTGTTCTGTGTAGCAGAAGATTATGTACAATTTTGTTAATCATTATGGAATAACACTAATTTTGTTACGTGATAATTGAATTCGCTCGGCGTCTGCATCAGCTTTATATATTTTTGGTGCTGTCATCATCAGAATTTATACACTTATCATCGTCACCGTTTAATGTATCAATTTAGTCGATTATTACCCCAGTAGATATTTGCTCGGTTTCATTAGTTCCCCGTTTTACGTTCTGTCCCTGTTGCCTACCACTTTTCATTACGCTAACACTTACCGCTTTTGTTCACAAACTATAACACAATGACACGCACGAGATCCAGCAGCATCGGTGTATCGGAAGTATCGAGTGTTTGTGGCCGATTCGGCTGCCGCATGACTGTTCAGAACGGCATGCAGTGCCAGACATGTCTACACTGGTACCACACTAAGTGCACCGGCCTCAAAGAGGACCAGTACACTCTGCTGGCTTCTTCAAAAAAGCCATTCATCTGCATGAGCTGCCTTTTTCGTGGAGGCTGCATTTCGTCCGGGGCTGTATCCGTCCCGCTGCTCGCCACCCCCAGTGAGCAGAAGCAAGACACTTCTGAGTGTGTTTGCAAGACGTCTAAAAATGTCAATGCACTGCACATGGCCACGGTTGAAAAAGCTCTGGTTGAAACCCAGACGGCTTTATCTGATATGAAGTCAGAATTAAGCTCGCTGAACGAGTATATTGCGCTCGCCCTTCCAGGTGTGGCGGCTGCTCGCAAGGCAGTGGCTTTGTCCACAGCTCAAATTGAGGAAGCCGCGACAAACTTGAGGGACAAGACACTCCGGGAAAAGAGGCTCGTTTTGTGGGGACGATTTCCTATCACATCCTCTCCAAGTGAACAAGCCAGAGCGGTGTTAAACACCTCATTCCCTCCAGAATTAACAAACTTGGTTTCTGCCAGCAGACTCCGCTCCAAAGCTACCAAGAAGTCACTCGGACTTCTCGTGACGTTACCCGCGAAGATTAGCACGGGGAAGTACTGGACAAAACAGTTCAGCTAAAGAAAAGTCATGCTAACCTAAGGGAGTGTCACTGGATCGCTCATTGCAAGAGCGACAGAAGCGCTCCCAGCTTGATAAAACAAGGTCGCACATCAAGGCTGACCCCAAACTTCAAGCCAAAGTTAAAGTCCTTATTCCTGTTCTCAAGAGGGGACCAGTGCCCCGAATGGATCAACCCACGTGCCCACACCCACATCAGAGGCGGCTGCCCCATCCCCTTGGATGACCAGTCGTCTTTGGAGATGCACGGGTCTGAACCAGTAGCTCCCAAAGACGCTACAGACAACAATCTTGCTCTAAACCCCCAACCATTCCGTCTCCAAAAGTCCTTTAAAGAATTATGTTATTCTTAAGCCTTGCAACCCAACGAGTCTGCTCGGGTCGCCTCCTGCATCCAGAAGGGCTCTTACTTGGCTCATTCCAGATTTTCGTGAGTGCGAAACCGCAAACCATCCCCAGTATTTCAGAAAGCGAAGGCGATCCAAAAGCCATCGACTTCGAGCCAACGGAAACGGACGAAGCGTCCCAAAGAGACGCTCTCATATGCTCAGGCTGAGCCACCCTGTCTTTCAATGACTGTCTTTCAGGTCAACAGAAAACCGCTGACATCGAAACGGACAAACTGACTGGATCCGGGTGAATTGGGTCTCCAACCTCGAACCCGTGAACAAATCGCTGAAATCGCTGAAGATATTCACTCTTATCCCACCAGTGTCCAGCCATACTTGCTATCGCATACGTCCCAACATCCATACTCGTCAGTGCCTGTCAGTACGTACTGGCGCATACATCTAATACTATGTATCTACTAATACTAACATATCCTCTGCAAGCCAGCACGTATGGTACATCTGCATTCGTGTAGGCTTACACACATGGAAGTCGCTGATCCAGTTTCATGTTTAGCTCCGAACAGCTCATTCTCAACGTAACTAGTTCGCGACAGTGAAACAGAGGTTCCTAGTAAGTTCGTGTTAGGTGCGAATCAACAAACACTAGTTAAGATCGGTGTGGACAGACTGGAGATCGAGTATAGTGAAATAGCCCGAAAACTCGGGGGGATGTATCCTGTTACATATACATGAGAAAGGGAGAAGAATATAAATGTATTAATAATAATGGTATATTTCTCAACGCATCTGTGAGAAACACGCTCAGATGAGCGTGATCAATGTACACATTGTAACGCTACATGCATAAATGCACACCATACACATAATAATTGTACAATACACCAGTTTCGTGAATAATATAACGAAACAGACATAGCAAGAGAGAAAAATCCAAGTTTATGAAAAAGCATCTGGGACACACGCGTCTAAAATGATAGTTTCAAATTTTCCCATGTTCAATGAAAATGCTGAGTAGTTACATCAATTTTTGCTTCACAAGGTTACCACTGACCTAATGGTCAAGGTCATGCCAGAAATCGGTTATCTGAGGATGGAGAAAATGACCGGTGGAAGATTTTCGCCATTATTTGATGTAGATGGTTCCGGAAAAATATGCAGAAAACTTTGTTGCGATGAGGAAGATAGGGAAGCCTCTACTTTTGCGGAGAAATGGGCGGTCCTCTGAACTGGACTTCGTTGTCCTCAAAATCGACGGAATTTCGCAGACCTCGCGAATTGTCCAACCAATACGGGATTTTGAGTGTCCGGACGTGTGGAATGTTTTCTCGCGTCAGATGTAGTTGTGGAATCAGGAATGAAAAGCGAAATTACGTGATAAACGGAAAACGTAAAATGGTCATGTGAAGTATGACGAATAATGGAATATGTGATTTTCTGGCCAAACCTTTATAAAATTCATAATTCCGTGTTATCTAATAAAATATATAGCACTAGCGAACAGTTGTTATCGTATAACGCGGAAAGAGATTGATTAACAGCCTTTCTAGTATATGATTACAGCCGAATTCTGATGTCGATTTGGTATACACGTCCGAGATATAGAATGGAAAGAATGTTTAAAAGATAGAAAGATTGCCAGGTGATCCATGAGGATAGGAAGTATGGGTGGTAACGCGAGATTTGAATGTAACCATATGAGGCGAACAGGCTAAGTGTACTTTTTCCAAACAGTTTTAGCGTGCACAGCCTTTGCATAATGATCAATAACCATACACAGTTGGTTATGATTAAGTATGAAGTACTAAGCTTCAGGTATCTAGATAACTACATCCGATGGTGAAATTGATAACTTTGATCTGCTCGAAGTGTACGAGACGTTGTATCACGCGACGCAGGGTTTCCACTCAGATGTTATTAGGTCCGTTTTCAAAAATGTCTTCATGCAGGCAGAGTTTGAAAATGGACATGACGTTCGGTAATGTCAGGAAGGTTTCTAAGCTTCGTTTGAATTGGTGTATATTCTTACTGGCTCTAACTGCATGTGGAAATTTATTCCAAATGTGGGAATATTTCACTAGGAAAAAATTTGAACGCAGCTTTTTACGGGATTTAAAAGCTGTCAGTATATTTTTTGTTCCTGAGGTTGTACATTGAGCTATGTTGTAGCGATCCTAGTTGGATAATTGTTGCATGACTAGATTATAGAGAAGTGAGCGTTCAAGTGTGAGTCGCCGAGCAAGATGATTGATGCACATTTGGCAGCGCTCCTGTAGTTCAGAGAATACAATAACTAGTAAAACTTGTCTGTAATGCACGTTGGAATCCGAGCAGCTATCAGACTTGCGCAGGTGACAATATATGAACGTGCAGTACTCAAGCTGAGGCCGTACGCATAGTTTATGAAGGTGTGGTCGAACTGCAGGGAAGGGAGAATGAACGCCTAACGTAACCAGTCGTTCGTCTAGTTTTACCTACTAGGAAAGATACCTGTTCTGAGAAATTGAATGAGTTTGAGTAACGTATACCCAGGTCACGGACTGAGTTGGAAGTTGGAATGCTATGACCATCCAGCTTTATGAGTCCTTCTGTGAGATGGCAATGCGGGCAACCACTCAAAGATAGAGTGTTCATCACGTTATACTTCATTTTTAGAATACCAACTACGAGTCCATTGCTAACGTGTGTGTTTGGCGAATTACACAATCGCCCCAAACCTTCAACCGTGAATTCCTGTCGTACATAACAGTTAAGCATCCAGGAATATGGCTGTTAGCAACATTTGTCGCCATTACACTTTGGTCGCCGCGTTTTCCAGAGCATCTGATAAGTAGCGCTGTTTAATGCATTTCCGTGCCCTAGTTTCGAATCTGTGCTGAAACAAGCAGCGTCTCCATCTTGAACGCAAACTATAACGGCTCCGCCCTCTGGAAACCGGACTTGACATAAAAACTTCCAGAGCTTGAATTTCTAGACAAGGTTCTCTTACTTTTGCTACTAAATCGGCGGCTATGCCTCCTGCGTGTGCCTCCACCTGGTACACTTTGCTGGGGAGGCTCTCGACGATTGAGTAGGAGGATCTTACCAACTCATCCAAGGAATTCGTCAACGTGAATGTAGAAATAATTGCCTGCACGAATTCCGGCTACCTCTGCACACAAACGTAAAGTTTGTCATCGATCTTGTGGTTTTGCTCACCTGTCTCAACTAGCGAAGCAACTGAGGTGGTGTAAGTTCCTCTAGCTGAAGATCGCTAAGGACCTGCTTTAGATGCATTGATTCCGAAAAGATGACGTGTACGAAGAATACGTTCTCCAGTGGATCATGAGCGTTGCTCTCAGGTGGTTAAGCCATTAAAGCCCTGACGTAGGGCGCGAGTGACTTGGGAAACGCGGTAACCAAGTACGTGCACCCAGCACTCTGGCCAGTGATGCGCGCTGACTGGAATTGAAGCTCAGGCTGCGCTAGCCAGTACTCTGCGTCGTACGGCGAAATAGTCAGGGATACGAAAAATCATGGCGTCTGCCTTCGCTTTTACCTCGCCGAGCTTGGACTTAGGGAATGAGACATCTGACTGCATCACTGAAATGAGTAAAAGTTAATGGAACTAGAATACGAAAGTTACTGACACATATGAATTTATACATGAGTACACAAATAGGAGAAAGTTGAACTTTGCGTACATAGCGTGTTGCAGCAAGTGCCGGAAAGCAGTAAAAATAATTTATAAATAGGACACACCAATATCATGGAAGTCTTGCTGTTTGCTTTAAACGCTCAAGGTCTCCCAGCCGTGTGTCAGTACGATTCGGAAGTCGTAGTGAGAAGACGGCGAATCTGCAAACAAACTTTATTTATTGATTTACTCACCGTTCACAAGCGGACTTCAACGCAACAAGTAAAGGCGCTAGGGAGTTGGACGTGAGAGAACTCTTATTGCTACCGCACGACAGCAGCCACAGAGGATAAATGTCAACGCAACCTCCGGTCTTCCTTCAGAATTCAAACACGCGTCAGACTGATTGTGTGGCATTTCCAGCAAAACATTGTTGTCGTATTTAATGTGGACCTGCAGTATTGAAGACGTCGCGGATTCATTATAGAATCACGACTACGACTGCGATACCCACGCCAACACATTAACTTTGATGTTAGTGGTTCGTGGTAAATTTACATTCACAAGGTAATGTGAACAGATACGGTGACAGTAGCAAGACGATTCACGCGTCACAGCAAGTTCAGGAATTTTGGAAGGTCGCAAGTGATCTCACTACATTGCTCCTTCAGTGACATTGGCGATTTAGGGAAATTCATTCAGTAACGCGTACTCGATAATTGTAATAGCTCTTATTCAGACGGTCGGGTTAGCGTGGCAATCTTTCAAGTTCAAGAAATGTCAGAAAGGACGATCGGGAAGATTAGAAGTTACGCGGTACTGATTGGTAAAACTAGTTGAACGCTAATCGTAGACCTTGATTCCTTCAGTTGTCGTGATTAGGAAAATTATTTTTCTGGAAAGAAAACCGCTGAATGAGCTTGGTACCTGGTGCAGGAATTGAAATCAACGAAATCTACGTCACAAACTCATATGTGTTCGTTTTAACTGACCGTTAATTAAAAACGACCTTACACTATATCCTTTTCGAAGGTTCGGTATGGATGATGTTGTGGTTGGTTGCGTGTGCGAATGTTAACACAAGGATGTTGAAGTAATTTTTACACTTATTTTTCATTTTTTCATGCATTTATGATTTTCTTTCTTCAATTTTTATTTGCAGGAAATGGATTATATTGCGACTTTCAAGGCGATGTTTGAGAACCGTGAATTTCGCACCTTCTCACAGTTCCAGGAGTGCCTTCAGAGGTACATGGAGGAGGTGGGCGTTATTTACGTTCGTGGGACGAGCCGTAGGTCGAAAACGGTTCTGAAGTACGATAACGTAAGGATCCGTACTCGGTCCGCTATCATTTCCAAAATATATCGACAATCTTCCTGACTTTATTTCTAGCAACAGTTCTACTCTTACAGGGTTATCAACCACTGGAACGACCTTCCATTAGAGGTTGTTAGCTGCTCTTCTAGGGACCGTTTCAAAGTGTTATTAGACTCTCACTTACTTAAGTTGTTAGATTAGTATTTTGTTCTTTTCTATCAGATTAGTACTTCACTGTGTTCTCGGTATTCTCTGAAACCCCCAAGAGCGGTGCTACACCCTGTTTTCAATGACTGCCTTTCAGGTCAACAGAAAACCGCTGACATCGAAACGGACAAACTGACTGGATCCGGGTGAATTGGGTCTCCAACCTCGAACCCGTGAACAAATCGCCTCATGGTTCCCTGAAAACCGTGCAGATTTATTATCGTTGTACGAAGTGTAAAAGGCGTAGGAGTGTATGCAGGGGTGTGTGAAGTGTCTAATGGGTCAACTGCCAACGGTTTGACGAAATGCCTATCTGGTTGTGTGCTCTTTCGAGCTAGAGCACAACCACCCTCTCAATCGTCTGCTATATGAGTCCCATCCTACAAATCGTGGACTCACTGTCAGTGAATTGAACGAATGCAGGAGTCTGTTTCAATACAATACACCAACTGCTGATATTAAGCAGTATGTAGCGGATGTTTACGGGAAGTTTATCACAACCGCTGACGTTGGAAACATCCGCCGCAAGTTGAAGCCTGCATTGTCAAGTGAGTTTTTATGTAACAATGGTAACGGATCATCAGAGAACCTTGAGCAAGTTCTGTCGGTGATTAGTGCGATAGGTGTGGTGCGCACCATGCGGGATGAAGGCAACAGATATACGCATATCTGCTTTGCCCAGCGAACGCAAATTGAACTATTCCGACGCTTCCCGCATGTTGTGAATGTGGATGCCACCCACGGGACAAACAGGCACAAGTATGTCATTAAACACTTCCTCATACTTTCGAAGCTGGAAGTTATATCAGTTCCTCGTAACAGATGGTATGGGACACGGCCGACCCGTGATGTACGGGTATGCTTCACTACGTAGGCTGTTCGAAATTTTTCGAGAAATGATGGGTGAGCACATTGTGGTGAAGACGTTTGTCATGGATAAAATGGCTGCGCAAATGAGAGCAGCCCATGTGGTGTTCGGCTGCGACATAATGTGTTACTTTCATGTACGCGATGCCGTACGTAAGCACGTAAGTGGGTAACATTTGTTTGTCATGTTCGTTAACAGACGAACTCTTTCCGCAGTCGTTATCTCTTCCACCGAATGGCTACGGTAGACAATGAGGAACAGTAAGTTGCACCTGTACACCGTATACCGTAGGTTCAAACGTGACTTACATATCATCCGCAGAACCGATAAGAAGTTTCTGAATTATTTGTTGTGTCATTGGCTGTACATCAAGCCGATGTCGATGTAGACTGGTACGTCAAAAACATTCTTCACAGAATGACCACGTTTGCAAGCCATCTTATCCAAAAACATCTGAACGGACGGACTCCACGACTCCATTTCGAAAGGGTATCTGAGTGCGAGGTAAGGGATTCATTGGTAATCACCTTGAACATTGCAGCTTCGTGTGCAACATGATGGCGACGCTTTCGTCGTGGATAGCGTGCAGGGCACATGTGAGTGTACTTTTACCGTTCGATGTGGCTTCCTTGCATTCACATTCTGTCAGTGTTTCGGAAACACTTCTACCCCTACGGTAAGACGTTTTGTAGTTTTCATTTCCGTTTACAAAGGTCGAGTCCCCATTCATGAGCGGTGGCTGGCGGAGTACAATCTGCCAATTCGACGGTTGGTGGGCCCGCAGCTTCGGCCTTTTGCTGCAGCCATCTTCGACCGTCACTATAAAGCCCTGCATAATGTACTTGAAAAACTGCGTGCCTGCAGCAGCCGCACTGCGGTGACGTGTTTTAACAGCATCATTGCATTTGCCAGTAAAATAGTGGAACGTGCTACGACTGGCTTACCTTTGTACGACTTCCCCCTGGCTCGTCTACAAGCAGTATGCAAGCAGCTTCAACCTCAGTCACCTGGTAGGTGCACGTTTCGAATTCTTAATTTTGTCAGTTCCCTCCACTTCAGCCATTGTTCGCACTTCCCAGTGATTATGAAAACCAAGTCCGCACATCACCCATAACGGATGTCGACTTAGATGGGCCCATTGACACAAGCCGAAGAGAGCGCGAATCAACATAACCGGGAGCGACTATCCTGTTGATATAATTGAAGAAAGTGAGTTCATTCACATATGCGTACACAGTTTTCTTGCAGATATCATGTGATGAACAAGATGACTACGATCGCATGTGACACAGGGCATCAGTCATCCGGAAGGACACGCAGAACGCGCGAAAACCAATGGCTACATCGTGTGCTGAATGAAGGTGGAGTTAGTATGTACCACTTTCCACAGACTTCAAATACATAATTCACGTCGATATCCCATGTGTTCGTTCTCAGTGACTTCAGACGTTCACCTGCGTTTCAGCATATAGCACTGTTTGGCATAACTAGTAAGGTAGGACAAATGGATGGAGCAGTTATGTGTCTAAGCATGGACTACTGCTTGACTTAACTCGTGAAGTAGGACAAATGGATGGAGCAGTTATAAGTGTTTAAGCATGGAGTACCGGTTTGCTTAACTCGCAAGTAGGGAAAATGGATGTAGCAGTCATAAGTGTTTAAGCCTGATGTACTGCTTGTCTTAACTCGTAAGGTATGGTGGAATGGATGGAGAAGTTATGTGGTTAAGCATGATGTACCACTTGTCTTAACTCGTAAAGTATGGCGAACGGATGGAGCAGTTATAAGTGTCTAAGCATGGACTACTGCTTGACTTAACTCGTGAAGTAGGACAAATGGATGGAGCAGTTATGTATTTAAGCGTGGAGTACTGTTTGCCTTCACTCGTTAGCTAAGAGAGTTGCATGGAACTGTGGTAAGCTTTCAAGCGAGAAGTGCTTCACGATGTCGCTCGTTCAGCAGGTGACCTCGTCGGCATTCCAGTGTACGTCATGATTCCATGGAAAATGTGCAATAGTGGTAGCAACCGACGCTATGCATGCCGAATATAACTAAGAAAATACCACTGACTTGTCCAGTTTTGCGCATAATCCTACGTTGCAATATGTTTTATGACGTATCTTACGTTCCCAGCTTTAGAAAAGGCGTAATCCTCATGATCCAACAATAGTTCAATCGTCGGAAGTATTATCACCTTTTCCTGACTAATTACATCCAGATTTAAATAAAAGCATGTCTCCACGTCTATGACATCGCTTTTCATTATATTCCGCCATTAATTTTTCCAAATAACGGGAAATGCACATTTTTGTTATTTTTCCATTAATCCCTATGTCATTAAACTACCGCACACTCCTTGCTTACGTCTTCGGAAGATTAAAACAAAAGAATGTTCAAGCAACAGAATTCTACGATTTCAGAAACTGCAACACGTATCAACATTTTAACAACTTCGGCAACTTCGAAAAGATTTTTACCGCAAGATTACAGAGATATTTTTGGTCTACCGATTACACGCAGCGCCACTTGCCGTCGCTACGGGTGTAGTGCCTCACATTAAAACTAAAGGCGCATCAGTTTTTCGTCGACAACGAACACAGGCACAAGACAAATTGCGCGCCGCTAGCGCCGAATTCAAACACAGGTTGGCTGTGTGCATAATTCAGCCTTTCGATGGGCCACTGGCATTTCCTCTGTGCATGGTGCCAAAAAGACGGAAAGAAATTAGCGTCCGTGCGAAGAATACCGTGGATTGAAAGTTGCTATTCTTCCAGACAGATATCTCATGTCGCACGTCCACGATCTATCTACCAGCCTTACAGACAGAACATCCCTCAGCAAAATTGACCTCGTCCGCGCCCGCTACCAAATACCGGTGGCACTGCAGGATCAACCCAAACACAGCTATAATCACACTGTTCGGCCTATTCGAGTTTTTTGCGCATGCTTACTGGTCTCTGTAACGTTACAGAGACTCTTCAACGACTGATACGTCAAGTCACCCGGCGATTACATTTCGATTGTGCGTACATAGGCGGTATCTCGCGGCTTACTCTCTTCCGAAAGAGCATATCATCCACCTGCGGACGTTGTTTCAACGTCTAGCGTCATACGGTCTCACTATCAACGGAGCTAAGTCCGAACTCGGCCAAGCCTCGCTTGAAGTTTTAGGCCACGGACTCCCATCAGATGGGAATAAACCACTCGATTCTGAAGATCGAGGCTATTCGATCGTGCCCGCTTCCTGACACAATTCCCAAGCTCCGCCGCTTCAATGGACTTGTGAATTACTATCGTCGATTTATTCCCAACTGCGCCAAGCTTATGCAGCCTTTGACTGATTTACTTCGGGGCAATAAACGTGGAGTGCACCTAATCCCCAGAGCCACTCCGGCCATCGCCACCTTAAAACAAGCACTCGCCTCCGCAGTCATACAACAAAACCCACAACCGAATGCATCAATCAACCTCGCCGTGGATACATCGGTCACGGTCATAGGTGCGGTGTTGTAGCGAGTAATCCCGGGGCCATGACAGCCAGCTGCATTTTTCTATCAGCACGTCAGCAAGACCAAAACGAAGAAAATCCCTTTTGATCGTGAGATTTCCGTTGTGTACAGAGCTGTGCGCCATTTTCGTCACGCACTCGAGGGCCGTGATTTCATTATTTTCACGGACCACAAACCTCTCGTGTATGCTCTGCGGAATTACTCCGATAGACATTCACCTCGAGAAACTCGACAGCTGGACTACATAGCCCAGTTTTCTACGGACATCCGCCATGTCTCCGGAACCGCAGATATTGCCGCGATAACTTCGTCGCGAATGCACTGCGTTTCCACGGTCACCGACCCGGCTTTATTTAACAATGTTGCCGCACTGCAATAGTCCAATTGCACGTTTATGTGTGACCTGAAGCGTATTAACGTACGCATCGTCACAGTGCCATTGACGCCTATCACCGGTACCATTAATGCGAGAGTAGTTTTGGATACCGCCAGGCTAATGGTGCCACATTCACTGCGAAGAGCAGTTGTCGGAGCGCTGCGCAGCCCGTCACACCCAGGAATACGCGCATCGTCCAAAATGATTGCAGATTGATTTGTAAGGCCTAACGCGAAGCAGGACTTGCGAGATTTTACCCGTTGATGCCTGACATTGTAACATACAATCAGAAGAGCAGGTAGATATTGTATCCAAAGATGTATTACGCAACACGCAGCGGTACTAGAGTAATCAAAAAGGATAAGGTACAAGGGTATGACAGAGTTACATTTAGGTGCAATTGTCCTCCTTGCTTGTTTGACTGTCCGTTGCTTCGGGGTCTTCGTGCACGACGTTGACGTAGCGATCTGAAAGGTGAACAAAGCGGCCATGTGATAATTACCACTTCTAATTCAATCCGTGCGCGCTAACTAGTTTCGGTCGCGCGTTACAATATTACAACGCTTCAAGGTCAGTCGACAAACGAGCAGCCCGTTGGAAGCCATTCCAGCTGAAGGTGGTCGCCCTGAACATGTCTACGTGGACCTCGCCGAGCCACTTCCATCTGTCCGAACATACATCCACCTACTCACGTGCGTCGAACTGCTCGGTCACCGTCCGAAAGCCATACCGGACCCATTAATAGTAAGTGTCGCTCGCGCCTTTGAGCATTGGATCGCACGTTTTGGTTGTCCGTCCACCATTACAACCGACCGCGGTACCCAATTTGAATCAGCCTTATTTTCACAACTGACCAAGCTGTTAGGCGTGCACCGAGCACGCACCACAGCATATCACCCACAAGCGAATGGACTCGTAGAGCGTTTCCATCGTCAGCTCAAAGCTTCATTACGTGCTCACGAGCGGACGGATTGGACGGAAGCTTTAATTCTAGTCCTACTTGGTATAAGCTATTGTGCCAAAGATGACTGTGCGACCCCAACGTTACTAGCCTATGGTTGCCCTCTTAGCTTTCCAGCTGACTTTCTTTCGAACCGTCAAACAAAGCTGTTGTCGACGCTCAGGACTACGTCAACAGACTAGCCAATTACATGCGGTCGCCACGGTGGGGTTGCCACACATTAGAAATTCTCGCCCTACGTTCCCAAATATCTTAACACTTATGAGTTCGTGTTTCGGCCAACAGACTCTGGCAAATAACCGTTCCAACAGCAGTGTGAAGGACTTTTCGTGTCATCGGTCAACAAAAGCGTACGCGATCGACAGATTCGGTCAACATCTCACGATTTCGATCGATCGCCTCAAACCTGTTACCGCTGTCTCACCAGCCAGTATGACAACACATGCACAATTCAGACTGTCCCCATCCACTTTAAACTCAAACTTAGCCCGCGTTTTGCCTTCTGCATCCATCACTGGCAGGTTCCTTCCTCAACATACGACCCGCTCGAAGAGGCGCTTCCACTTTCCTGAACGCTATCCTGAGTAAATTATTTTTCCATTCCGCATTTATTGTACAGTCGATAATTCTCTATGTGTATTCATGCGAGGTTCGATCAGCAATCAACAACTTCTCGTGGGTGCAACTCCCTGGCTCACGTTGCACAGAAGACGCTTGCAAACAAATGTAAATACTCCCAGGTGCCGAAGAACACGCGTTACGGTGGGTATCTGACTTATTCTCTAACGCTCAGGTACCGAGGCACAGCAGTGATTACCGGACCCAAGGATAACAACCGTGAAAGCCACAGCACCCTATGTTCGCGTAATGAAGAAACCCAACCCGCCGTCACGTCCTCAGGTGCAGTTTTCAAAATGAGATGAGCACGCGCAGCTGCCCAGCAAGACGGTAGTTGAGGCACACGATTAAGTTTAATGGGTAAGATGTTTTAATATTACCCAGACCCTAAAATGTAACACCTTTAACGGATGGTTTCATCGTGTTTGCGCGGTAATCATAGAAGAACCATGCAACTATTTAAACAGGAGCCGTTCATACCAGCTGAAGCTTTGTTACATGAGTTATTGTCTTCTTGGCGTAGGATTGAGTTCTCCTCAAGAGTCACTATAAGAAACTGAGGCGAATGTTACACGTGTTCTGCCACACACGTAACTGTATGGGGTAACAGCAAAAGCGGTCGCTGAACTAATGCCGTAGGCATGCGCTCAGCTCTTTGTGGACCGGCACTCGGTGATGTGGTTGCGAGAGTCACGGAGAACCCAGCTGTAATGGGTAAGTCGAAAGCCGGAGGTGGACGCCAAAGAAGGGGGGAATCAAAGACGGCCGCACCCACCACCAGACACGAACCTGTGGAAGTCAGCTGTGTCCCAAGTAACCGTGTACATCCCCACTTGAACACTCAGCGGGAGGAGGCTCGGTCGAGATTTTGGAACTTGCACTCACCACACGACCAATGCGTGGTAGTGTTCAACCTTCCTGAAGCTACTACACAGGCGTCTCAGTTGGAGCCGCATCACGATGTTGGTGTTCTTCAAAATTCTCTAATAAAGCCGTGCACAAATGAACAGAATCTAGCTGCACCACGTTCTTTTCGGGCATTGTTCCGTTCTGGTAGGGAGGCGGATGATATAAGTCCGTCACGGGATGCCACTTACGTTTTCTTGGGAACTGCAGCAGAATTTGCATGCTCCTGCGACGGTGGTCAAAGACACACTGCGCAACGTGCACATAGCAAGAGACCTGGCCCCAGAGGTCTACGATTGTCTGAAGGTTGTTTATATGAGCCGTATGATAGGAGGTATGAGAGGGAGTATGAAATGTTCGTTCAGAATTTTTAGATCAAGAGTGGGAGGCCTCGGATCCATTGGAGATCTCTTGTGTTCCCCTTAAACAAGGGGAGTGGTAAAGGTCTCCGTGGTAACTTCAGCCACTCCTCCTTCCAGAACCAATGAAGCAAGCTGGAAGATGGTAGTATAATCAAACGTTCGATCCCTCTGAAACATGGTGGACAAGATGGAGGGGTAAGCTCGGAATAATAACCCGCAGTGGTTGTCAGAAGAAATGATGGATACTGAGGCCTACCTTTTCGGATACACCCTCTTTCACCCGGACCGCACTAGTGTTAGTGGTCGGTAATTTGGTGGAATGATGCCACTTGTCTTAAACAATATTCCCGCTAACTTGCTAGTCATAGCTGACACTGATGGCACTTATAAAGGCTTGTGATGCATAGTGTGGATGAAACCGAGCATCCCCACCATCCTGGATGTCATATATTGTTATTCTGGATCGTTTACGGTTAAACATCTGGACTATCTATATACTTTAAGAGCAGCCAAACGCTGCCTGATATAAGGACATTACAGTGCACTTAACATCAGTTGGAGAACATGATTTTACTGACGGATCGGACCGTTCTTCTAAGTCACTGCTTCCAGTGGTCGTCGACGAGCTGTGCGTGGGCCAACATGTGGTGGCTCCGACGTGGTTAGCGGCCGGAAACCATTCCGAGTTGGATTTGGTGTTTTCCGCACTGGGGTCCGACGTCGATTGCATGGATATTTTGCCTAAACTAGGGGGGAGTGGCCACGCCCTGTTCAGCATATGGTGGGCAAGAGGTGAGTCGCGGGCAACACCCACCTGGGTTCGACGGGAATATTTGGAGAGTTCCGTTCGGGGAAATGAGGGAATATGCGTGCTATTTCTGGTACGGCGGTTGCACGATCACCGTGGATGCACACCCACGCAAAATTAAAGACACTTTGTTAGCCCTCATGCAGTGGTTTCGCCTATATATCCTAATAATCCCCACGTCAAAGAACCGCCTTGACTCGGTGTTGAATCACGTGCCAAATTCAGACGCGGACATCGGCAGTAGATGATCTACTAGAATGGTTAGGTTTCTTCCGATGTCTAGGGAAGAACACCAACTAAGTGTACTATCGTGATGACTGACCGAATCGGAGACGACATGATTTCAACACCCAGTGTGAGATCTCGACGCTTCGGCGAGATGTGGCCAAAGCTCGCAACAAGTGGACTGCGGACAACACTATAGACTGGATGCGCCACCGCTCGATTGATTCGGACCAACGAACAACGGAAAGCGTCTTCCACACACGCAAACCACGCAGATGTACACACGACGTGTGGGGGAAACGGTTATTGCGTTGTGGACCGGAATACCCGCTCACAAACGTGAGTGCATGCGTAATGTGGTAACGAGCAAGTTGGACAACAAAGACCGTGCTTCGTTGAACGCATTCTTGCTACAATGTCACGAGGCCGAGAGTTCGTCGACAGTGTGAGTAAAGGCTGGCCACCGAATCAGCAGCGGCACTAAAGTGGCCATGAGCGTATATCCAACGGCGCACTATGCCCAGAGTGGAAATCCCGGCATTGATGGGTCCGTAGGAAGACGAAGTTTCGAGGAGTTAGACTAGGCTCAGCTGATGGCAGAATACTACGCTTCGGTTTATTCTTAGGACAACACGCAGTCTGATTGGCTTGACAATGCTGGACCGTGTTTTGTCGAACTACTGTCCACTGTTGATAAAGCGGAAGCTCTTTTGAAATTGATCGATGTCAACAAATCTTCCCTAGCTGCTATGTCAACTGTCGATGAAATTATCCGTGCCCTCGATGGGTTTGTATCAGCAGCCTTTGAAGTGATACAAACCGATAATTTTTTAAAAACAGTTATTCCACTTACTTACAAGGGGGATGACGGTCGGCAGCTGCTAACTACGAGCCGACAAGCTTAGATTGTGAGTATGACGAAGTAATGCTGCAGCTGATAGTCGGCCTTCTTCAAGAGCATTTGGACCGGCCGATGGTCCTAAGTGAAAGGCAACACGGATTCTGGACATGACGATCTTGCTTGACAAACCTCTTCTTTTCCAGAGAACGGCGGGCGGGGATGAGATCTGAGGGCAATGCTATGAACGTGGGGTTTCTTTTGATTTTATATAGGCTTCCTACAGGGTCCCACCCATCCACTAGCTCGCCGGTTTGATACTGGACGCTGTCGTCTTGCCCGCAATAGACTAGAGAGCAGACTTCTGTCATGACAAGTTACTCACTGTCAGAATCAACTAACAGTTATCAGACTGGCCGCCTACCCCTAATGGTGTTCCACAAAGATCAGTGCCCGTGTCCTTGTTGTAACTGGTATTCAACAGCGGCCTAATAGACCAGTAGTAGCCGCCTGCCCCGCTTTCTCTTATGACACGAAGGTATGGATGACCATCTCTACGGACAACGATAACAGAGTATTGCGACAAAACATGAACGCGGTATCAAGATGGAGAGTTCAACGGGGCCTGCTTCTAAATCCACAGAAACACTATTTTGTTCCCCCGGGAGATGTCGAGAGTGTTAGGGTATATCATGTCGGTAGGTGCTCGTTAACGCAGTGCAGTGACGGACGAGGCCCCAGGGTGTTGCTGCCTGATACTTTCAAAACACAAATTCACACTATACATGTCCGCTCAAAATCTAAGTGGGTGAACGGGGCGCTTCTTTCCTAGGGTGTCCAGGGAGGCATTTTGTTCGCACTTTCCGTCTCGAGTTTGTCCGAAACTGTGGTACGATTGGACGGCAAGCGTTCTCACGTTCTCTTAACTTAAAACGATACAGAGGACAGCCATGTGCATGTCAGCTGATGTTGAGGGCACCTTCGATTACTTACATTTGGAGTATCTCAACATATGCACCAGGATTACCGGCGACACCGTGGTTACCTTGATGTGAAATATTGTATGTTGCGAGGTGACACGGTGAAGGGGCTTGGAACAGATTTTCTCCTCAAAAATGAATAGAGATTCCAAGGTCCGTTTGCGATTCTCAAGCGAAGAACGGAACTCCATCGCTCCGTATTTCGTCTGTCTCGACGGACCGTCGGTGGCAGAAACGCGCTGGTAAATCATGTGGCGCGTGTATCCCGTGCCGTGGCCTTCAAGCGGCTTTGAGATACGCACGTGACGGCGCCCTAGAAGAGCGGTTTACGTAAAGCCATGGATACCCCGATGTCAGGGTGCTCAGTGAAGAGGATCACACAGTCGGAGACTACCGCTTTCAATCAACGAACACGAAACAATTGATTGAAACCACTGATTTCCGGTGGCACAAAACGAAGTAGAAAATATTTGTCTCATCATTAATGGATTCAAAACCTCAGTAAATTTGAAGTACAGTTAGCGAACGAATGCGCAAAATACCACGCTAATCATTTTTTCTGGTGCAGGATTAGGTGAACCGGAGACAACATGTTTAAAATAACGCAATGAGCAAACAGGAACCATACTGAAGACACGCAAAGTCGACATCAGATCGAGTGACTGAAACGACGAAACGATGAAAGAGCGGAATGAAGGAAGAACGTCCAGTGTAAGTCGCACGTTTCCCTGCCGAAGAGGCAGTTTGTAGTTAATCTGTATGGTAGTTCAAGGCCGAAACGAGTTGGAAACAGGCCATTTGGGCGCAAAATGGATTTTTCAACTTTTTCGTGAAACGATAAAATACATATTTCGGGACAAATATACGGATTTTATCAATGAAGCTGCACGCCTAACAATTTTTGCTTTTTGCCACCGCCTGCCATGTTTTGCGGCGAACACCCAGCTGGACCAAACAGGAAAAGCACCAACGGAAGGGATCAGTTGATTACTGTGAAATGATTGTTTTTGCTGACTTATTCACTACATCACGTTGCCCTGCCCCCGATTCTATACATATTCTTAAATAAACTCTTCTTACGTATGTGTGTGCTTAATTGGGTGGTTTTGAATACGGCTTCCAACTCACCAGTTCTGTGACTAACTCTCGTATTATCCATTTCAGCAGGTGGACGTTCTGTCTTCTGCACAGTGATTTACTATGTCATGCCAGTCCCCCAACTGCGGGCTATTACATATGAAATATCCAGTTTGTCTAGTAAGGAGATATATATGTGGAATTTCCGTGCAACCAGTAAATTCTTCGTGGGAACAATTTTGTGCGTTTACATCAACCATATACTTACACCTTGCGCCAGTTTTGTTTAAATGCGCACGAATGGTGAGCGTAGTGCTGTTTGATCTCGGGAGTTTGTGGCTGTCGCCACGGTTTCTTTGCAGTTCCATCACGTATGGTCGCCAGCTATAAATAGAAATTCATTGTCTTCTTCCGCCTACACTTTTTATTTTTTTTTCAATTTATTTTGTTGGAAAGTGCTTTCCGATAGACTCTTGCTATCGTTGTCGCAGACGATCAGGCCGTTTGATCATGCTGCTTATTGAAGTTTTGTAATTGTAACTAGCTCTTCGGCGAAAGCTTGACTTGGCTGTCTTGCATTTTGTTGCATGTTTGGATAAACTGGTCAACGACCGTTCGCGTATTCGTCAGCCGTCCCCGCCAGCCAATAGGACGAATCAAAACTGGATTCTGAAAATCTACAGTAGTGTTTAGGTGCAATCAAGCTTGTCACCTGTGAGGTTTGTCTCGATGTTTTCAAGCGTCATGAATGATATTGTGTGTTGGGCGGTTTGTTTTGTTTTCACGAAATCCCTTTCAGTCAATCTGATATGTGAGAGATATCTCTGAGATCGATCACAGTAACCTTATTCCAATGTAGTTCACAGTCCACACTTCAGACGTGCTGGAGCATGGTAAGGCCAACCGTTTGCATTAAAAGTTTGTTGGGGTACAGTCTTTCGTCATTTGTTACTGGTGTTCAATTGTTATGCATTCCACGACCTAAATGCACATTGATTAATGAATTATTAACAGCAAAAAAGTTGAACAAACGACGGAAAAAAAACCCATTATAAAGCGCCCGTGGGAATTCGTGCTCAAACTACACTTTCCAATGTATCTGCGGCTTGTATGCAACCTGTTTGCGAACAGTCGGCCAGTTTTCATGTTAAGACAAGGTGGTATTTTTCAGATCGTTTCCTTATGATAGTCACTTCCTTACTTAGTCCACCTCACAGGCTCCTCAGCCTAAAGTGACAAAATTCGCGCCATTTTTTTGAATGGTACATAGCATTGTGTGCCAGTCATCATTTGTCTGCAGTTCCCAACTTCCTGCTTATTGGCTATCTGATGCATTTTGCAACGGGGATAGCTCCTCGTTTTCCCGTGGAAATGATATCCGTCTTAACCTGACTATCAAGGCGACCTTCAGTTTTTCTTATCCATGACCGAGCGCGAGTGGCTTCGTGCTTGCGGCCTGTGGGGTGTGACCTGCGGACTTTCGAAACGTGTCATGTTTTCGTTTTTGTTTAATGTCTCTCTAGCGGAGAATTTTTTGTCTACCCTAACCGCGGGACAAACAGACTGAGCCCACCGCTTCTGTCAGTAAGTTGCCCGTACCACTGAATTTGTCGGGGACTGTTTGACGCTACGTTACGGGATGTAGGTGGACTAGATAACTAGTATAACAGATTATGTTTGAACTAATTGTGGTTGTCTGTTCGGATGCGGTCTGAAGATCCAACGTTTTGACTTCTGGCCGTCTTGGTCCGATCTTGCCACTGACAAACAAATTACGGATTTTATCGCTTTGCTCTTATGCGACCGTTATATCTCTAACATTGTGATTTTTAGCGAGGCATTTTAGACTGGAATACCTCATCCGGATTTTCCTAACTGTTTGGTACTTAGTAGCAAATGTCGATGGAACGTCTCGTTTTTAATGTCTGCATAAAACCTCGAGAGTAGATATCGCCTGTTCATACCTGTCATTCCTCAGATCTTGTAAACAGCTAGTGAGACGTAGTTTGCTAAGATCCGTTGGATTAAAGGGAATTACTTAATCTACAGTGCTAATGAACCCACTGGTCGGAAGCGGTTGAACAGTGAGGGTCGGCGTCAAACCGTTCGAGTCGCAGGTATCCATCCATGGTAGCAGTAAATATGAGGTGTGGTGTGGTGAATCGTAGTAGATACGTAAAGACAGTGACAGACGAGGATAAAAGGCGATGTTTAGTTTAGGGCCTTACTCTCATAAGCCCAGTACAATAACTGAAGTGGAGAAAAGGAATCAGTAACATGAATATAAAAATGTGAGTGCAGATGTGTGTACAAGGACAAGCAACAGTATACTACTGAAAAAATTCATAACATGGCTGAGCTTAAGTGATGTTGGGGACTGTCTTGCGTGATAAATTTCTTCAACTCCACACCAAGTGATCGTACACACGCTGCCCAGCGTGTAGCAATGGCATAGATGCATCGTGGTATGGAACGTCACCTTTCTTATGTATGTCCTTCGTGTATGTTACCTCTTGTTGAGAGGACACTCGGGCGGACAACGGAACCGAGTTTGGTAAAAGGCGGTCCTTCTTGAGGAACAGTAATGTTAGCTGGTCCCAGACCGTCTCAGGTTTATCAAAGTGTTTATTAACGCTTCAATAGGGGTTCTTGTCCTTTTCATTTACTACTGTAAACATGACATTTATATTATGGATCATTCACTTGAATAGAATGTCAATGTCCGTATTGCGAACTGATATTGTTTTGGTTTTCTGTAGCAGGCCGATTTTATTCATCTCCGGCTGTGCTTTTCCAATGAGATATATCCACTGCACGAAAATTTTCTACAGCATCGGAACTGCCTAAGATCTAAAGACACTTGGAAAGTCTTTCTAGGTTTGCCTACTTCCCAACTGTTCAATTCCTTAGGCGAGAAAGTGGAAACTCATCTGCAACACTCAGAATCCAAACTTCGATTTTTTCCCCTGGTGTGATATTGGTCAAGGTAGCAGGGTTGGTAAGTGCCGCTCTCTTGGTTGAATGGTTCGCAACTATTCGCGCCGTTGAATGGAAACTGTGACATGGCGCCATGTGGCAGCCAGTGGCGAGCCTGTATTCACAGACTTGTTGGCTTCGTTTTCACTAAACTCAATTGTGCCGGTGACTGTTACCTAAATAGATCGAAAAAACACATGATTGTGACATTGATAACGAACCGTTCGGCCCATTACCGTATCTTTTTCGCATTTGATTGAACGTGTCGTCTGTAGCCTGATGATGAAATACTCAAAACAAGCTCGTTTGCGAAACGTCCTTATGTCTAAACGGAATATATTTGTGCAGTTCAGTTGTTTTTGTTCGCTGCAGATTTGCTCTCATTTGTTGCTCTGGAATCTCGTGAACCATCGGCAGGCCTAACCATGTTACCCACTGGTACGGGTTGAATCTGAAAATGATGATAGGATAGTGATCAACCCATACTATGCAGACATGGTGCCGCTGCCTGATTTTTTCACAAAGCTGACATTGTCAGGTAGCCTCTCTATTTCAGTGTAGGTTTTAGGATGCGCTTCCCCACTCTGGAAAACAGCACTGCGACAGTAACTTCAGTCATAGGTTGAAATACGTTGTACAAGTTGTCGGTTGTTGAACGCCACTTGGAATGGAGTGCTCGGCATGGATGTCTATAAAGACTACACTCGGCAGACATTCGGCTTCATCAATTTCACTGGTATTCATCTGCAGTAGGGATAGCTCCAGCGAGTATAGACAGCTGGATCAGAACAACTTTTATATCCGAAAACAGCAGGAACATTAACTGGGAAAAGAAGTGTCGAATCTCCAATGTCTTGCGTGATTACCATACGGCCGATACGTCTGCGACCAATCAGAAAACCTCGATGTTCTCGGGGATGTCCAGGAGAATGCAGTGAGTATTATGGCTTCCCTGTCTGAAGATGCTTCCTAAGTTGATTGTTCGCGATCGTCACTCATCTAAGTGGCTATTTTAGTACAACAATCTTCACGTTGCTGGAACCAATCATTTTGCATGGCGTGCTTATGAAACAACTATTCGCCTTTCAATTAGGGGCGGCTATTCCTATAAGTCACTTTGTTGCGACTTAGTCGCATCCCAGATGCTAGTGTCTGTTGCGTGCCCAAGTAAAACCCACTGGAATTCATATTCAGTAACCGCGGCTCATGTATAGTCTTCTGGAGAAGATCAACTCTATGCTGAACGTTGACACTATTGATTTGGGATTCTCAGCTTCGTCGTGGGTGCGTTGGCCATGATTTTTAGTCTGCTACGGATCTGGGAACATCGGCGTCTTCATAAGCGGTCGATAGTTGCGGGTTTTTTTTATTAGATTCGAAAGGGGCATTTGATTCGGTTGCTCGTAACGTTCTTTGGAATCACCTTTTTCCAAAGGAAGTTCATGGTAAATGTGCGAATTTTTCCACTATATAGACACTGTAAGCGGAGTGGGTGCAGTGGAACTTCTACCAGATAGTAAGCCGGCTGATATTGAGTATGCGGACGACACTGTTTTACCTGGTTCATTTGCAGAGAACATGCAGACCGTGCTGCATTGATGACCTGATATGTCTGGTCTGCATGGTGCCCATTTTGCATCTTCAGTGTAGTGTCGTTACAGGATTAGGTTTGCAGACCTTGTCTTTATTATTGCTCGGCACTCAATCGCTCCGCCTACCTGGGTAGTTTGTTATCTACTGCGTCAGTCCTTGTTCATCATTTTGGCCGCATGAGTGAATCGTGTCCACGTAGTGATTAAGCGAAAACACGTTGTGCTGCCTTCGCAATATCCCGTTACTGTGTATAGTGGTCGCAATAGATAATATCTGGATGTCAGTTGGAGGCAGGGATTAAAATGCTTGTGCGCTCAGTTTTGCCCCATGAATCAGAGACCTGGCTTACACGTGCGGAAGATGCATATAGACCGTCAATATACGATCACTGTTGTCTCCGTCGATTGCTTGCATCGGATGGGCCGACTTTGTGAACCAGGCGACTTTCCGATGGCGCCTATTTGAGAAATGTGCGAGTTCGCGGCTGATAATCGACATAGTGAGAATGCAGAAATCTTCACTGATGGGTCATGTACTCCATATGCAGACGGAGCCTCTGCTGCATTGTTCCGTGTGGCTGCTGATAGAAGACATCGCATGACAGTCAGGTGATGATGTGGTTGCTGGCATTGAAAGCCTTGACCGTTCTGCTTAACAAGTTTGGTAGGTGCTGCTTTTCGTACTCATCAATTCGCGCCGATGTTTGCTATGTGGCCACAGAAGATAAAACAGAACCCTAACCAAGAGCAGAAAAAAGAAAGATGACGTAACTGCTTAAAGCAACTGTGTGCTCTCATTGGTTAGGGGGTTCGCGATCATCTACACCGCTGGTTTGAAACTGATGTGGCACGGTATCTTAGTCAGCGACAAGCCTGTATTCGTAAACCTCTTGACTGCTTTATCGTGGCATTCAGTTGTTTTCACCTGTTTTTGTTTTTTCTTCACCACACGTTTGCGCTTATTTGTTACCTCACCACTTCGTGGACCAACAGCAACCTTAGACGTTGTACCCAGTGACAAAATTCAAAACTGAAAATGATGAAAGGTTCGTACTTTTGAGATCTTGAATGGCGTTGCATTAAGACTGAGTCGGGAACGCTGAGTCTGTTTGGCAGAGAAACACCTGAAGTTGATTTTCAGTTGTGAAGAAAAAGCCTTTTCCATGGAGTTACGTTTCTAGCTGTACACAACAAAGGTCGTATGGAATGTGTTGCGTCTAGCAGCACAAAGTCCCCATGGCTTCAGGACACCCCGTGGTTTGGCCCTGAGTGATATCGCTCTCCAAAGAGTGTTATTGGGCTTCCCGATCCTATCTGTTTGCTTTGTGGCTATAAGTCGTGGTTCTATCAATGGCATTATTTTTGCTGCGCAGAGAACTGTTCAGTCTTTCTGACATGAGACAATCTCGATCTGAGTGCATGCTGAATATCGAAAATGGTTGGTAGGAGCACTTGACAACGGGGGATGTCGTTACACTAGGACTGACGAATACAATTTCGGATTCTGAATATTTATCAATAATCGTTAGTATGTGCATGTTATCCGTAATGGATGGAAGAGGGCACTTACAATCAACATTCGATCTCAAGGCGCGCTCGCTTCATTGGGGTTCTGTGCGGTGGGTTGTGGAATTTAGGCTTTTACTGCGCGTATGTCGTACAACGCGACATGATCGACTTCACCTTTTCAACAGGATGAGGGATGTTTTCTTGGGAACGTATGAAATACATCCGAACAGCACCTGTATGACAACAAACAGTGTAGCTTTTTTAGAGACATGTGGACCGGTGACGCGCAATGTATGCAGTTTGGTTTTCCCACTCTGGACGCTATATATACACATGGGATGGCAAGTGTAACAATATGAGAAGATAAGAAAGATGTAAGGAGGGGTAAGTAAGAAAAATAACGATACACAAAGGCTCGAAACACGATGGTGTCCCCAACTATAGGCGTTCATTGTCCTATGGACACCAGCTAGAAGGCATGGAGCGTTCTATTGACGCAAGCTTTAGCGTGAGTGCCTTCACACTCCGAGTCCAAGTCATGCGCTGATCACCGGACTGCCGCTTCTAGTGTAACCCACCACTCGCAAACATGTCACGGTAGGGCAGGTGAGTTGGCGTTCGCAAAATGAAGCGAAGGTGCGAGGTGGACAGATGATGACCTGGCGTAGACAAATGAAATCGTTCACGAAGGGGTTGGTCACTGTAGATCGGGTTCGTCTCCCGGGCTGGGGCCCTCGCGACTCACAGAGTCGGTGGCTTGAGACGTTAGGTGAGATGGCGGCTAATCGAGCTCAGTGGCGTGAATGTTGTCGTTGTTTGGCCGAGTTGTCTGTGAAGTGAGTGCACTTAATGATGCGGGGCAGTGAAAGCCGTAAGGAAGCTGTCTTGCTGATGACGCCTTACTTTCACTTACAGCTCGGTTGTTTGTTTGCAAGGTGTAGGCGCCTTGATGTTGTATGTTTGAATATAGACGTAGCTATTTTTAGTAGTTAGGTCCCTTCCCTTCTTTTTCCTTCTCTCTTCCTATATGGGTTTTTCCTCGTGGTTGTGTGGCAGTTAAGCATCAGTGTGAACCACTGATGTATTGCTGTCTATGATGATGATGATGATGAAAATGAGGCCAAGCCAATGAAGCCCATAAGCCGAGATTAAATTGCTCAAGGGTCGACAGAGTTTATCCGTTTCGACGATATTTCGCGAACTTCTTCAGTGTCGACGCGGTGTTTTCACCACACATCGCTAACGCTTTGGAGACACCGGCGGTCGAAAACGGACACTGAACATCCTGCGCGCGCATGTACCAGGTTTCGGAGCCGTACAATAGGACTGCCCCTACAGTGGCACTGCACACCTGGCCTTTCACAGAAAGGCTACGATTACGCTGTCATCGCAGATGGCGTAAGTTGACAAACACCAGAAACTTGATCTCAAGGGAGATTTCTGTTTCCGGTGGCGGGGAAACGTCAACAGACCAGTGCACACAAGCAGAGCCCGAAGGCGTATTCAGTGGTGCGGGTAACCAGTTGAACTGCTGTTGGAATTGCAGCGTCCTATGCGTTGCCGCAGGTTATGATTGGGCTCGCCATGGGCTTCGCAGATAACCCCACTCATCTGACTTCCTGCCACCAGTTTAAAGGGTTCTCGGCAGCAGCGGCTTGTTCCACCTATATAATACGTCGTGTCCACCAGGCCTGGGGATCTTCTCATAGTTGCTTCCGGAGTTCCAAGCGAGTAGCTTTGTGAGCTCGGTTATGTTCTGCTGGATGGAATATTCCGGTGAGCGTCGAGAAGTGCCGGTGATCGCATGGGTGGTAGCTGAACGAGCAACAGTACTATACGAGGCAGTATCGCACTTATGCATTGCATGCCTTATATTTGCGCAATCTGCTTCCGTATCGTCTTGTGAGTGTGTACCTAGACTGGAGGCAAGCACCTGTGTTGCTTGTAGTTGAGAAACGTCAGTTTGTAGTAGACGGCGAAGTGACCCACGAAAGTACAAAGCCAACTCGACACAACTGTGCGTGGTTGAAATCCACACAAGGGCAGTCTTGGATACATTCACACCACCGATAGCTGATGGCCATGTGGTCAATCTGTGTCCACGATTGACTCGGCGATGGAGGTCGCCAGGTGGCGCATTGATGCCTAGAACGTCGAAAATTAGTACTTGCCAGAAACAGACTGTTATCAGTACAGAGCTGCAACAAAGTTCACCGTTGTCTGTTCGATGAGTTTCGTAAAAGTGAAAGCCATCTAAGTCACGTTCGTCAGCGCTTAGTCTGCCATCTTGAGCGTTCAAGTCTCCAGCCAGTACCACAATGTCTATGCGCCGCGCGGTGTGTAGAAGGTTAGTGAGCTGGTGATAAAAATGATTATCGTTGACTACGTCTAGACTGAAGTTCGTGGGAGCATACGAACAACTCGCCAGACGGACGGCATGTTGTCTGGGAACTCATGCGCTCCCGTTAAGACATACGAAACCCTTTTATGACGGAGTAACATGCGCCATGTCGCAGTACCGTCAAGAGCTTATGTGGCATTTTATAGGAGACCCGGCTGCCAACCGTGAATCCATCACGCCTTGGTAGTACTACCGCTCATTGTCCGCGACTGCTTATTCGCCGGATTTTACAGTTAGCCCCTACCTGGAAGGCCATTCCCCAGTCCGCAACCTGGAGACTCGCCAAGCGGCGTTGAACTAACCCACCCATTTACCCAGAGATTGTTGAATAACCGGAACACTGCGTGACATCAAGGCTGTAACACGAAAATTCGAGACGTTGCTGTTGAGTTTTATTCTTGACTCCCTCATGGTTTTGAACGTCATACATAAAAGCGACAGATTTCTGATCAGCAGTCAGGACTAAACTTCCAGTACTTATTGCCACTCCTCTTTGACGATTTAGACTATAACGTAGGCTTCCTTCTCGACTGAAAAATGGTGTTCGCTTTGTGACGCGGTTCTGGAGGAAAACGCCACGAGTCTTCCATCTTGCGTTAGAGTAGCAGTGGCATCAACGCCTGAAGCATGATTCCATGTGACTAAAGGTAGCCGATAGTGGTAACCACGGCTTTCTTGATACCGTTTTTGAGCTACTCACCTGATTTGTTACCATCCTATGGTGAGGGAAAAGTTCGATGTTTGGTTAGCAGGTGGATTTTGTCAGAAAAGTGATACCCATGGAAACGGTAAATGAGTTAGTCCACAACGCGTTGTGGTCTGATGTTTCGTGATAATGGTAAGTCGCGGAGCGGCTGTAGTCTTTCTGAGTCCGGCTTACTCAGCCACTGCTAAATTTCTTATACCGGCAGTTTTATTTATCAGACAGTGATAACACTTTTTTGATGAATTCCAACTCATACCTTTTGACAATTTGAAGGGTCCTACGGCATTTTTGCCATTATCTTCGGCGTTCACGTCACATAGTTATGTTGTCTGCGTAAGAAAATGTGATGTGTAACCCTTCGTGCCTAATACATTTGCGCGTCGCTCTTTGGAAATACGTAACATGGGTTACTGCAAACGGTGTACGGCAAGATGGTTAGAGGTTTTTGCAGGCTTCGAATACACTTATTCACTGATGGGTGTTCTATAAATCTAGGACGTGAAAAATTGAATGCTGAAGTATTTTCTCAGCCACCTCGTCAACTTTTGATAGAGGGTAAACGTCGTTTTGAGTGTGTCTGATTATAAGTTGCCTTCATTCGTTTTTTTGCGCTGTTTGCTCGTAGTTACTAATACCTGGGCACGCCAAGGAGATGGCGAAGGTTCGATAATGCATTCTCCCAAATGCATGATTGGGAATCCGTTTTGTTTACTTAGTATGCGTCACCGTTATCGTCGGTGCTGTCATCGGTCACTGGCACATTGTTGTCTGATTTATCTTACATCTCCTCTGAATCGTTCTGATTTAGAAATTGAAACTCATTTTCACCCGTTGGGGATCAGATACCGGGGGGAAAACCGCCTTCCCTTCCGTCAGACAGTTGAGATCTTGCTTCGGGTCGCAGTCAGTTTCATTTCGTCCACCAGATGATCGTATTTGATAACCTGGCGTTCTGCCGAAAGAACACCGGCCCGGTGTGAGGAAGTCATGTTGGCGGTGATGCCCCGAAGGAGGATTTGCGATTGTGGGGAAACATCCGTCCATGTAATGTAACGTTAGTTTCGGTGCATTAAATGGAACGAATGGAATGTATGACATCGAGGGGGACTGCTTCCCAATGACTGAAGCAAGTCTTGATTTTGTTGCCAGCGTAATTGCCTTTCATAGGATCCTGTTCATCCTTTCAACCTGTCCGTTAGCTTGTGAGCTGTAGGCGGTAGTTCTGCTGGTGAATATCGCTTTTATTTTATAGGAAACTGCTTAAACTGCTCAGATATAAAGAAAGAAACGTTGGTCTAAATTTACGTAGGGTGGCATACTGAACAGTGGGAACAAATAACAAGTAGTTAATCACCGTAAGAGGATGTCATGTCAGAACATCCAAAGGCAAACGGGAATCCGAAATATTCGACTTTTACAATAAGGGGGAAAATTTTAAGAGTAGTTTAAGGAAAGGGTTCTTTGAAATCGACATTGAGCCATTAAAACAACTTGGTTGCCTTGGTTAGCTTCACACCAGGTGGGTATAAAAACCGGTCGTGACCGTAGCTTTCCCCAATTCTCTCTTTTGCAGTTGGGAGCAGGAGACTTCTCTTAGCAGCAAGAATATTTTGTTCCTTACGAGGGATGAATTTTACCTAAATGGGAAATCCACTTGAAATACTAGGCAAACAACCCAGCGACACGCTGTTGGAACTTGGGACAACAGGGTGGGGATAGATTTTGAGAAGGTTGTAAACGTTCAGGATTCAGTTTAGTGGTCCCTTCGAAAACTTCGTAAACTGATGAGTATAATACTTTTGTCTTTATTAAAGGTAATTTCATTTCTGGACAACTTCGGTGGATTTAGCCAGGTTTTGGTCGTGAGTTTTCTCATCCTCTCCACATGTGATGTTGACATACGCGAAAGTTGCCACTATTTCTTCTCCAATGATGCTGTCGATTACCCGTTGAAAGGCTGCGACACCGTTGGTCACTCCGACCGGAATGCGGCGAAACTGGTATAAATTTCCCGACGCCTCGAAAGCAGTGTGCATTTTCTCCTCTTGGATATGTATTTGATGATGTGCGCTCCGCGAATCAGCCGCAGTGTACACAGCATAATTTGATATCTTTTCGATCACGTCGTCGAGTCTCGGTAACGGACAGGCACCCAGATAAGTGTTGGTTTGGCTGTAGTCAATAGCCATTCGCCTTTTATGGTTGTCTGTGATAACCAGTACTTGGGCGCGCCACGGGAAATCAAAGATCTCAGTTGTTTTCTCCTTCAAAATTCTGATCGGATGAAGTCCGGGTCATTTGTTGAGTCTCGTCGAGGTTTTGTTGCGATCGGTTTACAGTTAGATGCGAGATTTTCCAACAAAGAAGGCCCTTCGACCTGAGCGGCTAAAGGGCCACATAGCGAAAACGGTGTTTATCCCCATGGAAGGATATCAACTTTCGAATGAAACTTGAGGAAATCATGTCCTAACGAAACATCTGCACAAAGGTTTGGAAGGACTAGCAGTCTAACTCCAGATTAGCGATGATTCCTATACTGAATGTTGACAAAGCAATGACCCTGACTATGACTTAACAGGCGGGTAGAAGCTATAGTCATATATCTTTCCACTTGTTTGTCTTCACTAACGCAGCAGATATATAGCTCTGGGAACTTCCAGTGTCTACAAGTGCTTACACTGGGATATTGTTTACCATAAGATTCACGATTGCGCCAGTCAAGCAGTTCAGCGTCAGTACGACAGTCATCGAGAAGAGTAAAGGATTTATGAGCTAATTTACATGTTTTGGACATGTTTTAGAACGGCTAACCTTAAAATGACCTTTCCCAACAGCGCTTGCGTGTCAAATCTTTCGTTAGACAATGAACTCGATGATGTCTGTTATTACCACAAACAGTACTTGCTACTTCCGGCAGCAGAGCTTTCATTTTCAAATTGCACCGGAGAATAAGCAGAATCATGGAACCTCGTGGATTCCTCAACAGACGCTGTTAAACTCGAAATGTTTTCATAACACGTTCGTTATTACCGATTAGCCATTTCTAATGTATGGAATTGATTATAAGCAGGTTCAAGATCCAAGTATGTGTTCCCTGAGTCGCTGACGCATTTTGTTACACCGCAGGCTGCTGATTCGAAGACGTCCGTGATATCGATGTCATGATATTCTTTAGCAAAAAAGGGTCTGAAACTGCAATATTTTGCTAGCAATTTCAGTTTCTGAAGGTATTCGTCGAGAGACTGACTGGTCTCTTGCTTGTACGTAGTTAGGAGATGACGGACGAAGATTTCGTTTGTAGGTTTTATATAGTTCGCTTCAAGGCTTAATGTTCATTCACAGGTGGGGCTTTCGGCAGTGTACTCGTACACGGAGGGTGCGTGGCTAATTCGTGTCCAGTTTGTTAGGTTCAAGTGCATTTATGGCCGTAAGGACGTTTGTAAATGTTCTGTATCAGTGGGACCATTGTTTTGAGGCTGTTGCAGAGCTTGGATCAGCATCAAATCGGTCACATCTTATGAAGCGTTCCGTCTCGATGAGATTGTAAGAAAAATAGATTGTGATATGATTGAACAAACGCTATGGTCAAGTTAGCTAGGGATTAAGAAGATGTGAGGCTCGTAAGAAAGGCTTCATTCATCATGTAATTGGACTGACAGTTAAAAAGAGAAAAGAGAAATTGTTAATAAGAGTCGCAGAAGGGGATAATACAGCAAACAAACGACATTGCAACAGTACAGTTCTCCACAATAGGATGAAACTGCCACAACGATCATTGAGAAAAGCAGTGGTGTGGCAACTGAGGTGAGATTTTTGGATGATTCCGCAGACCTATATATCTTTTTGTAGCGGTTTCTTTCGAACATTTGCACACCATGTCGCTCGCAAGACTTTGACGCAGTTGTCGATTATGGCCCCGGAAGTAGCGTTGACCACATGCAATCGCTAAGATGTTGAGATAGAGAACGAACTTCGGGGGATGTTTGAGGATTCAGAGCTTCAGTCATCATCATCATCATCATAGACAGCAATACATCAGTGGTTCACACTGATGCTTGACTGCCACACAACCACGAAGAACAAAGGAAAAAAAAACTTATATAGGAAGAAAGAAGAAAACAGAGGAGGGGAGGGGAAGTGGACCTAAACACCGAAAATATCCACGTCGATATTCAAACATACAACATCAAAGACGCCTACACCTTGCAAACAAACAACCGAGCTGTAA